>CATNEM010000268.1:65000-85000 GCA_950096795.1 Macrostomum cliftonense | reverse complement strand
GCATCAATCTAACCCTAAAACCACTATAGAAACCCCGACTTGCAGCTGTCATCGGTCTTTGCTAATTTTAATCGATGCCGTCAAACTGGCATATTGCTGGGACTAAGGAGTGGTGAATGATCCAAAAATATCCTGGCAAGAAAATTATTATAACATATTTGGTTGACAATTAATGTAACCTTAAAAATCTTGCCAAAATGGACAAGATAATGCGCATCCGAAAGTATTCAAGCCGTATGCCGCGTGCTAATTGCCTTTATACCGTGCAGTCGTACTCAAGGACTTGAAAATTGTCCATGCTTACACTACCTGTAATTGCACTATTAATTTTAAAACCAAGCGCGACGGCATGATAGAGGAAACTCATTATAACAAAGTCTGTGTATAAGTTCCTAATGGTAATGATTTGAAAGAAAATTCTTCAACAATTTTTTTCTGGAGTAATAGAAAACATAGAACATCAAACTATTTCTATTTGTATTCCTTAAGTAGATCCTCCGATAATGTATATAAACTGACAACTTTTTAATCCAATAAGTTAAACAGTTTATAGTAATATCGTAGACAATACTAGCCTGAAACTTAAAATGCCGATAACCCTAACGTTTCGAAGTTGTTCTAAGGCATCTTTTAAGTGTTAGGTAAGCTTTTATTCTCACATTCTGCATGCCTTGTAATATTTGTGAATTCAAGATTAATCCATATAAGAGTTTTAACTGATTGCTTTTTTTGTGCAAGAATACATGAAGTAGACCCTGAGTAAATGTAGTGGCGTTAATTTAAATATTAGTAATGCAATATTTTCGACTGCAGTCTGTTTGAAACTTGTTTTTGATACTTAGTACGTTTGGCCTGCTAAATTAGCTCAATAGCTTATCTAAACTATCGAATGCTTTAGTATTATTAAACGTTAACTATACTTTAGTTTGATCTGCTAATAATAGTCAAAGAAAAAAAACAGCTAGAACCTAGAATCCCATAATTATCAGCTAAAAAGCCATCAAATTTTATTGACCTTTTTTTCTTGTCAACTAATCACTGGGTAATGGTATATCATATAACTAGCCACTGTTATATGGGACAATGTTCCCACTAACTAACTAAATGCTTGGTGCACTCACTAATGACAATGATCTCAGCCTAAAAGACTGAAGTTTTCTTACCAAGATAGAGGCTTTCTTGAAGGAGCACTTTACCCTTATGAAAAGTTAAAAATGTATTTTATAATTAGCCTATTAATAAAAAATATTTGGGACTATGTAGCCATTCTATGTAATAGGACTATTTTTTAACTATGTAGAGAATGACATGTAGCAATTGCAAATTCTTAATATAAAAATCTATGGCTTGTACATAGGGTTACTAATGGTTTCCAGTCAATTTGTCTGCTACCTTTTTGTCTCCTTGTCTCCTTTTTGTCTTTTTGTCCTTGTCTTGCAGACAAAGTTGCAAACCATTTTGTCTGCCATGCAGCCAAATAGGAGTAAACTGAACCAGAATGAAAGAGGTCAAGAGGGATTGTTTTTAGGCAGACAAAAGCATTGCTTTTTATCTGTTAAATAATGGCTGTTAGGCTCTATAACTGTATAAGTGACATATATATATATTGCGGATTTTGACAGATCATAGGTGCACTTGTGTGCCTGGCCTGGACTTCATGCCATTATTATACCATTTTCATTGCATTTTATACTTTCCAAAGATTGAAATTTAGAATGTCATGCCTCTTCAATAATAAAATTAGTCCTAGCTAATAAATTTGGCTTGCTCCTATTGGTTAAGGTCAGTAGACAAGCTAAAAAACCACTTTGTCTGCTAAGTAGATGACTTGGTAGCAGACAAAAAGACTGGTACCCAGTCCTAACTTCTAAAGAATTCTTTGGAAGCTGCATAGATTATAATTTTTTTTACATATTTATGCAAGGAAAAAGTAATGTCACATTAGTGTATTTAAAAGTATGGATTTGTATAGAAGAAAAAAGTCTTTATGAGACACATGAAAGAAAAAATCACAGAGTCATTTTTGGTATAAAAATTGCAATAGTTATAACTTATATAAAAATGTGTCATTAATTAATTTTTTAATTTAGTTCTAAAGTTGGATTTTTTATTTTTATATAGAAAAAAACAGTTATAGGTTATTTTTTTAAATTTACATTGAATTCCTAGGCTATAATATCCAATGGCTTATCATTAGTCACTTACAAAAGCTAATTGATTTTGCACTTTATTCTCAGGGCTTAGGTTTTCATTTACAAGTTACAAAAATGGGTTTATAACTTTCTCTAATCTAAAAAAAAATTGAGTAAGCATTTTGTATATTTTACATTTTTATAGTTCAATAGTCACATTAGTTTCAATGTATATTATTTCTAATTTGTTTTAATTTCATTAAAATATGTAATCTAGTGACAAATCTATAGAATTCTATGGCTAAATTGTTTTAATTCATGCAGCTGTGGCCATTTTGCCTGATTGGCAGCTAAAATTAATGGGCCTGATAGCCTATATCCAGATGTCTGTAATAAAGCCTATTTATCCTATTGCGGTTTCGATTTGGCTGTGCCCAATTTCAGGAGGAGCCTCCCAGGCTGCTGGAAGGCCTGGCTGAGCCGCTTACTGCCAGCGATGGCCTTGTAGAGCCAGCCAATTTGGCTCCAAGTCGGCGCCAAAGTCGCCTGACGCAGGCGAGCAGCCCGCGCATTGGCTCTCGAGCCTCCGATTCTCAAGTGTTTGACCTGGCAAAGCCTTAAAGGTCTTTCAAAATCAAACCATCTAGGGCTTTGAAAAAATCTATTAAAACGCTTAAAAACTACTTGATTAGTAGGGTGTTATAAAATGCGCAATTTTCCTAAAAATTCTAGATAACGACCCAAGCCAGTTCTAATGGAGAAATTCAAAGCCAGGCGGGGGGCCGGCGGTGCAGTGCCCGGCAGCTCGAGGTTCAATGCAAGTCCGGCGGCTTCAGCTGCCAGCAGGCGAAGCCGCGGCAGTCGCGGCGGCGGTCGCGTCATTCGAGGCGGCGTTGGTCGCCGCGGATTTTCCGGCTCTACCGCATCCGGTTACGCCGCTTGGCGCGGCGGAGGAAACACCAGCTTCCAGCCTCATCAACTTCAGCAGCAGCAGCCGCAGCAGCAGCAGCCGCAGCAGCAGCAGTACCAGCGTCAGCCGCGTTTCCAGCAGATTCAGCAGCGTCACCATCATCAACAGCAGCAGCGCAATCAGAGCCTGATCAAACGAGTCTGGCAAAATCGACGCGGTCGTCGCGGTGTTAGCGGCGCTGCCGTCTCAAGCTCGAGCTCCGCTGCAAACCAGCAGCAGCAGCAGCAGTTGCAGAACTCGGATCCGCTCAACCTGCGCTGGGTGGCCGCCGAAAGTCAGCGCAGAGAGCTGGCCGGCCTGTCACCGATGCCCGGCGACAGCGCTCTGGGCTCGCCTGTGCTGCCCTCCGCTGATGAGGAAGGCGGCGACAACAAAGGGGATAATGATGGAGAGCCCGACGTGAAATGTGAGCTTTTTAGCATGAAGTTTTCAACGGCTTTATCTAATTTATTGACCTCTTGTAGGATTTGCGCTAGAAGTATAAGCCCCTACGAAGCTCTAAGAATCACCCCTCAGCAGCTTGAGAATGACTCCTGAACAGCCCTGAGAATCACCCTGAGCAGCCACGAGAATCACCCTGAACAGCCCTGAGAATCACCCTGAACGGCCCTGAGAATCACCCTGAACAGCCCTGAGAATCACCCTGAGCAGCCACGAGAATCACCCTGAACAGCCCTGAGAATCACCCTGAACAGCCCTGAGAATCACCCTGAGCAGCCCTGAGATTCACCCCGAGCAGCCCTGAGATTCACCTCTGAGCAGCCATGAGAGGCTGAGAATCACCCTGAGCAGCCCTGAGAATCACCCTGAACAGCCCTGAGAATCACCCTGAACAGCCCTGAGATTCACCTCTGAGCAGCCATGAGAGGCTGAGAATCACCCCGAGCAGCCCTGAGAATCACCTTGAGCAGCCCTGAGAATCACCCCCAGTAGCCCCGAGAATCACCCTGAGCAGCCCTGAGAATCACCCCGAGTAGCCCCGAGAATCACCCTGAGCAGCCCTGAGAATCACCCTGAGCAGCCCTGAGTATCACCTTGATTGACAGCATGAGTATATTCTTGAAAAAAAAACCGCATCCGCAGGCGAGCCAACCGATTCAACATTGGCCACCAATGCTTCGGCGCCGGCAACCGTCCCCTCATCATCTAACATCGGAGTCGAGGCGACTGGAGCTTCCGCGACGTCGGCGCCAGCGGTCGCTGTGACGCCTGCCCCAGGCGCTTTGCACCGATTCAAACGTCCCGCCGGCGGCAACTACGGCGGTCGGGGCTCGTTCTTCCAACCAATTTACGGCAACTACAGAGCCTATTATGGCAAACGCTTGCGGGCTGGCAATCTCAACATTGGCCGACTTCAGGACGACAGGCTCGAACTGCTGCAGCCCGATTGGTATCTGGGTCGCGACGTGCTGGACATCGGCTGCAACGATGGCATTTTGTCGTTGAAGATCGCTGAAACTCTAGGCGTCAAATCGCTAACTGGTATTGACATTGACGGGCATTTAGTTCAGCGAGCGCAGCGCAATCTCAGGCTCAGGGTGCGCGAGGCCGAGTCAGAGCTCAGGCTCAAGCAGAGCCTCGCTAGGGAGGGCTATCAGGTGTGTGACATTTTTATATTGATTTCTGAAAATGCTTATTGCGTCATGTCTGTCTTTATATGTATCTGTAGGACATGTCTGTCTGTCTGTCTGTCTCTGCGTGTCGTGTCTGTCCGACTTTTTGTGCAAAACTCCTTAATTTCCCAACGCGTCTTAGGTGCAGCCGCAGCAGCAGTCCCGCACCGGGTTTCCCTACAACGTGTTCTTTCAAACTGGCAACTACGTATTGGACAGCGAGGAGCAGCTCGCCAAACTGGAGGACAGCAAATATGACGTCATCCAGGCGTTCAGCATCACCAAATGGATCCACCTGAACTGGGGCGATCGAGGATTAAAATTATTCTTCCGTCGGGCGTTTCACGAACTTCGGCCAGACGGCAAGCTGATTGTTGAGCCGCAGCCGTTTGAGTCCTACAAAAAGAAACTGCTTTGCCCGGAGCACAAGCGCAACTACGCTTCCATACAGATGCGCCCGGAGAAATTCCGCGAATATCTAGAACGCGACGTTGGCTTCGCTCACAGCCTGTACATCTCTGAGCAGCGCCAGTATCACGGCTTCCAGCGGCCCGTACTTATGTGCACCAAACCCACCGGGCGCACTCCGGCCCTCAACCCCGTCCCGCCGCCGCTGCCGTTGCCAAGCGGAACTTTGCCGCCTGCGGCCGCCGCCTCGGCCGCCGAGACGCAACGGACAGCCGTGGCTATGGCGGCGGTCAGCAGCGCGGCCGAGACGCCCGATTCGATCCGACTGACGGCGGCCGCGTCTCCGATTGACGGTTTGGACTCGTACGAAGGCTTCGATTCTGGTGGCAGTCAAGAGTCTTGATTGGGTTGAGCAGTTTTTAGCAGATCAATATATATATATATTTGACTGTGTTGGCGGCTGTTCTGTGAACCTATTTTTTTACTTTTTTAGCATCATTTTCTGCTTGCATAACTGAATCTTTCAGCATAGCGGCCACCCACCCAGCTAAACAGATGTCGCTTCCTACCTTTAGATCTTCAGGCTGTCAGCCATCCTCCCACACCCTCAGGCTGTTTGTCAGCCACCCTCCCACACCCTCAGGCTGTCAGCCACTCTCCCACACCCTCAGGCTGTTTGTCAGCCACCCTCCCACACCCTCAGGCTGTCAGCCACTCTCCCACACCCTCAGGCTGTTTGTCAGCCAGCCTCCCACACCCTCAGGCTGTTTGTCAGCCACCCTCCCACACGCTTAGGCTGTCAGCCACTCTCCCACACCCTCAGGCTGTTTGTCAGCCAGCCTCCCACACCCTCAGGCTGTTTGTCAGCCAGCCTCCCACACCCTCAGGCTGTTTGTCAGCCACCCTCCCACACGCTTAGGCTGTCAGCCACTCTCCCACACCCTCAGGCTGTTTGTCAGCCACCCTCCCACACCCTCATGCGGTTTCTAATTTTCAGCCCTTCCAGGTCTTGCATCAAATGTCAATCTTTATTAAAAATTCCCCTTTTAGTTTACTATGGCATGAATATTCTTAAAAATGCGTGTTAGTATGCGTCTATTTATTTTAAGTGCATCCCTTTTAGTTTTTTTACGACAGAAAAAGCAGCAATTTGTTCATTTCATTGATTTCTGCTTTACAGTTTGCGACACCCGTTGGCCAGATAGCTAATGTGCCACAAAAACCGCGTTGTCTGTCTGTCGGTCTTTGTTTATACACATTCTTTATCCTGCTGCAGTTTTGCCACTCTGGCCTGTCCGTTTATTTATTTATTTTGTGCTCACTCGCTCCCTTTATTTTTTCTGCTTTTTTCTTTACTGCTGCTTGGCAGCGGACATAATTAATTTAATATCATCCCTCCTATGCCAGCTCTCACCACATCAGTCCAGTAGTAGCTTTAGTTTTACTAAAAAATAAAAGTAACAAATTTAATTCTCTCTGTGACACTGTAAATAGCTATTAGGTTACGTTTTTCAAATGATTGCGTAATGCAAGCTTGGGCAAATTCTGATTGCGTAATATTGTACAAATTGATCGAGCAGCACGAGATTCGAAGTTATAAATCAAAATATACGGCTATTTACTTGTTTAAAATTATTACTACTGTCAGCCTCTATTTGGCTTGCTGTAAAATTATTAAGTAAAGCATACCAAGGCCTTGTACGTTATTGATAATCTGTAAGATCAGCTGCACTATTATTATTATTATTATTATTACGGACACTTGTATTTAGCTTCTAAACGCGATTGCATTAATCAAATTATTCTAATGTTTAGAATAATTTAAAAAGTACATAAGAAGTAAAGTACTTTTTAAAGTACTTAAAAAAAGTATTTTAAGTACTGTGGAGTGACACAGTACTTTAAAAAATCTCTTAATCGTAAGTATATACTTGACACTACTGTGAGTAGTGTTCTTTGACTCAGTGAGGTAAAATTTTGGTGCAGGAGCAATTAAAAAATGTTGAAATATTCCATAGTGAAGTTTACTTGCACACGCGCCTACGCCCTAACTGTACATAAATGCTTGGAGAAAACGCGAATTAATAAAAAAATCTCCTTCGTTATATTATTCCCTTAAGAAGCGTGGCCAAGATGTGTTTGTGACAGTCTAATTTTGTTTGAGGTGCGAACTAATTGATAAGCACTTGGACAGAAACACGGAGGAGCATTATGCGATGATTCAGGGAGCTTGGGGCAGTCCGTTTATGGAAAAATATGGTTCTGGGTTTTCCTACAAATCATGATAATGCACAGAATCAAAATTGCATATCTCGGAGGGATTAGTTCAATAAAATCTAGATTTTTCTGCAATGGCGAAATTGCTGTTTGCCATGGGGATTTTTAGGACATGGGGATCTCTTTTTGCAATCGGGATTTTTAGGAAGTGAGGATATCTGCTTGCCGTAGGGATTTTTAGGAAATGAGGATATCTGTTTGCTATGGGGATTGTTAGGAAATGAGGACATCTGTTAGCCATGGGGATTTTTAGGAACTGAGGATCTCTGTTTGCCATGGGGATTTTTAGGAAATGAGGATTTTTTGCAATCGGGATTTTTAGGAAATGACGATCTCTGTTTGCTATAGGGATTTTTAGGAACTGAGGATATCTGTTTGTCATGGGGATTTTTAGGAACTGAGGATATCTGTTTGCCATGGGGATTTTTCGGAACTGAGGATATCTGTTTGCCATGGGGATTTTTAGGAACTGAGGATATCTGTTTGCCATGGGGATTTTTTGGAAATGAGGATATCTGTTTGCCATGGGGATTTTTAGGAAATGAGGATTTTTTTGCAATCGGGATTTTTAGGAAATGAGGATCTCTGTTTGCCATTGGAATTTTTAGGAAATGAGGATATCTGTTTGCTATAGTGATTTTTAGGAACTGAGGATATCTGTTTGCCATGGGGATTTTTAGGAAATGAGGATATCTGTTTGCTATAGAGATTTTTAGGAAATGAGGATATCTGTTTGCTATTGGGATTTTCAGGAAATGAGGATATCTGTTTGCTATAGAGATTTTTAGGAAATGAGGATATCTGTTTGCCATTGGGATTTTTAGGAAATGAACATTTTTTTGCAATCAGGATTTTTAGGAAATGAGGATTTTTTTGCAATCGGGATTTTTAGGAAATGAGGATATCTGTTTGCCATGGGGATTTTTAGGAACTGAGGATCTCTGTTTGCCATGGGGATTTTTAGGAAATGAGGATTTTTTGCAATCGGGATTTTTAGGAAATGACGATCTCTGTTTGCTATAGGGATTTTTAGGAACTGAGGATATCTGTTTGTCATGGGGATTTTTAGGAACTGAGGATATCTGTTTGCCATGGGGATTTTTCGGAACTGAGGATATCTGTTTGCCATGGGGATTTTTAGGAACTGAGGATATCTGTTTGCCATGGGGATTTTTTGGAAATGAGGATATCTGTTTGCCATGGGGATTTTTAGGAAATGAGGATTTTTTTGCAATCGGGATTTTTAGGAAATGAGGATCTCTGTTTGCCATTGGAATTTTTAGGAAATGAGGATATCTGTTTGCTATAGGGATTTTTAGGAACTGAGGATATCTGTTTGCCATGGGGATTTTTAGGAAATGAGGATATCTGTTTGCTATAGAGATTTTTAGGAAATGAGGATATCTGTTTGCTATTGGGATTTTCAGGAAATGAGGATATCTGTTTGCTATAGAGATTTTTAGGAAATGAGGATATCTGTTTGCCATTGGGATTTTTAGGAAATGAACATTTTTTTGCAATCAGGATTTTTAGGAAATGAGGATTTTTTTGCAATCGGGATTTTTAGGAAATAAGGATATCTGTTTGCCATGGGGATTTTTAGGAACTGAGGATCTCTGTTTGCCATGGGGATTTTTAGGAAATGAGGATTTTTTGCAATCGGGATTTTTAGGAAATGACGATCTCTGTTTGCTATAGGGATTTTTAGGAACTGAGGATATCTGTTTGTCATGGGGATTTTTAGGAACTGAGGATATCTGTTTGCCATGGGGATTTTTCGGAACTGAGGATATCTGTTTGCCATGGGGATTTTTAGGAACTGAGGATATCTGTTTGCCATGGTAATTTTTAGGAAACAATGATGTAATTTTTTCCATGGGAGTTCGGGAAATGGGATTTATGTTTGTACTACAGTATAATATTAAGGACGCAGAATTTACTCGTAAAGAGAAATTTGCTACTTTCGCAATAGAAACCTGCTTAGTTTTTCTATTGTATTGGAATCAGCTGAATACGTGTACGAGCTATAGGGACTGTATATGTACAAATTGAGGTGACGCTAGCAAAATCGATGTTAAGAAAGCAATCGATTACATAATCTTTAATACTCGTCTTTTCTCTCAGACTTCCTGGCGCTTTAGCTTGCACCTGTCGAGTCGCGAAAGAAGACTTATTGAGAGACGATGCTTTCGACTAAAGTGCATCGTGCATGTAAGCTAGTAGTAGGCCCGGTCTCTTAGATTCTGCACAGGAAATGCTCGAGCTGTGTGCCAAATTGACAATCAATCTGAATGAGCGCAGCCCCCAGCATACAAGCAGTGTATTGTGAGTTCATTTCTGCCCCTGTAGCAGCGGAACTATAAATTGCTTTCTCAAATCAGTTTTGCTAACTACTCTCGCCTGTGTGGGCCAATTCCTTTCCGCCGACACGTTCGAATTAGAATAATCCCTAATCAAGTTAAATTATAATCCCCAATAAATGGAGTTTCTATGGGCTTTGTCACTCAGCATCGCTAGCACAGAAATGGCGAACTGCAGTACACGTTGTCTCCCGCCGGCGGCTTTCTTGTCGCGATGACGCCTCTGATTTCTTCTACGGTTGCCGGGCGGCTGTCGGTCCGATTGCCCGTTGGATTTTCGTCGTCAAATTCGGCGGCAGCGGCTGACGGCGGATGGCTCCGATGCATCAGCGGCCACTCCGCCTGCCGCCACGCCGGCCGGACCAGGGAGAGCGACTGCAGTTGGCGACCTGCTGCTCGAGAGGGGATAAAGATTCTGTGATAAAGTCTAGATGTGACAGGTACATTTAGCTGAAGTTCTTATGAAGAAAATCAAATCGAATGGCAATCCCAACTCTTAAAAGTACCCGAATCGAGACCCGAAAAGTCAGATAAGATAACAAAAGATAAGACAAGACGGTCTCTGTATTTGCGATATCAATCATTAGGAAACAAAACCCATGCATAAAACTGTATCACATGCTCAACTCAATCCAGGCATTTATTGATTTACAAAAACCCGCGCCTCTTGGAACTGCCAGTCATCAATTGAGCCGCAAGGACAATTCAGATAAAAACTTGACCAGACGATACGAAATCCTAAAAAAATCGAGCCCTACAGGTCACTCTCTGCATGGGATAGAGCGCCTTGAGGGATACGTTTTACATCCGGTATGCGTATCCTATCGTGCAAGTGGACGCACATCCCCATATGGTGTACACATATGAAAGCCTTGCTGCCGCCGCCACCGTTGACAACCGAACAACTGGCGTCAATTTGTCAGACCGCGGCCCTGCTTTTCCCTTCAGCTGCAGCTGATAAGAATACGGCGGTTATTCTGCGTGTTGTGTTCTCTCTGCTGGTCAATGCCGCCCATTATCTACGATTTCCTCTGTATCTGAATGCGTGCCCTATCTCAGTTTATCTTGCACTGTGTTTATTTAATTATAAATAAAACGTTGTTTTTAATTTTTCCGCTTTTATTCCAACGGTGATGGAAAAAACATTTCAAAATTTTTTTACCTAGAATTAAATTAAATTTAGATTCACCCACTGCCGATTTATGTTCTTTTTTTAAAGCTCTATCATTATTCTTAGACAGGAGCTTGAGGTGGGGCTTAGCCGGCCGGGACAAACAATGGGGTGGGGGTGAGGCGAGTGAGAAGGCCAGCCAATCGGGGCACGAACGAGGGGACGAGACACATGTACATGAGGACGCCAGGAATAGGACTAACGATTTATCAATTGCAAGGCCAGATTAAAAGTACTCCGTAATAATTAAGAAAAAAGCGATACGATCATTATAATTTAAAGACTAAATCACGAATTCAATTTGACCAGAAAATCTGTACCGGTAGAAAATCTCTTTAAAATTTTCATAGCGCTCCACAAAGAACTTTGGTGTCAAATTATCCACGGATGCCTTCTTCCATAGGTTCAAGCAGAACTTGTCCGAAAGAATTTAGGGTGGGTGTGCCCTAGAATCGTTGAATATCTGCTAGGGGACCGTGCTAAAAGAAATTCTTAAATTTTTTTGCACAAATTTTAACACCCTTGGCACCCAGTTTCTTCTTGGCTTGGCTGACCTAACCAATAAAATAAAAAAACTTCCAGTAAAATACAAAAGCTGCTAATCAGAAGTCAGCAACTACAGGAGGACGCACTATAAGCTGAACACCAGCCACGCGTATCTTCATTTGTCCATAAAAATGTAACCCCCCCTGCGCAAGGTCATTCCACGCGCCACTAAGCTCGAGGTGCGGCGGGTTCCCCTCGCGAACGCATGAAACCAATGCAGCTGCCCTTGCCACAAAATTGGCTAATTTGATGCGAGACTCTCGCCAACGAATTACTTTATGGCACTGCGGACCCCTAATGGCAAGGATCGGCCAACAGAAGTCTACCAGAAGAAACACGTGTAGAAATCCCGCCTAAAAATTGCAACTTTTCTTCTTTTTCTTTTACATCTTCTTTTTTTAGATTTCTGATTCGTCCGTTGTTTCAGCAGTTGATAAAATTCCTCCCGAACCGGGAGTGATTTTCCTGTCCTCGCATTTTTCCCAGGCTTTCTATACACTTTGACAGAATTTGGCCACAGGACAATCAGATAGGACAAGGAATCAGTTCCAGCCACCCGGCCAGCCAAGCCATTAGCCAGCATTAAAAATTTAGTGGATTATAAAATGAAATCCCGGGGAAAGTTACGGTCCCATCGCCACCATGACTGTGGCCTGTCCGCCAGATTTATATCGAAGCCAATAACAAAGATGCATCTCGTCTCGAGGATTCAGATGTTGCCGTTCATGACTTACTGCATAGTGGGGAGAGTTGGAGGGATACAAACCTAGCTTGAAAGCGACCCAACACTGCAGTTTGAGTCAACTTTATCTCTGGAGTTACACAGTATTACCTTCGCATTGACTCAATTTTTTTCTTCATACTGATAATTAATAATAATAATCCAAGAAGGCTGAATCCTGATTGCGCGCGTTTACTGTACACAGGCACCTGAGTGTACATCTACCCTAGCCTGGCTTATCATCAGACAGTGTACACCCTGCGTGCTTTAGGGGTTGTTTCAGCGTACATTGAGCTGCGTACATTGAACACCCCACCTCACGGCCAGCAATCTGAGCCAGGGTACCGTACTTTTGGTTCCAATTTCACACCACAAATATTTAATTTTTACAAACCTACTCCATACAATATAGCTTTACTTCCGAAGTAACCGCAAGCATGGCCTAAAGAGTGATCTATTCAGAATGGTACAAGCTTAACTGAGTGTGCCAACGGAGTGACCTAAACGAATCTGACGAGTAAAATTTCAATTTTCAATGGTAAGGAATCCGTAAACTTCAATGAGAAGCAACAGGACAATAGCAAAAAATGCGACGCAAAAAACTGTGTATATTAATAAATTTTAAGATACCATTTTAAAGTATAGCCAGTTTACGCTGGTAGCTACTACAGCTTGCGAACTGTCAGTCAGTATTTACTCGAAGGCCAGAACGAGCAGTTGACTGACCAACAACAAGCCCAGCGCATCTGGCTCTGTTGATCTCAATCGCATTGAGCACACGAAGCCCCCCTGTCCATTCTAAGCTTCGCGCTAATTGAGACAATCGCCCCCGGGGCAATTGGGACAGCCATCCCATCTAGCCATGTGGGAAAAAAGCATTGCTCCAATGCAACAGCAGTATTAGGAGGCAAGTGCAAGGGAGTTGCGGGTCTAATGAGCAGCTCGTGAGGCGTTTCGGGGAAGAATATAAAACAGACAGTATTAATGGAACAATGCTGCGAATGTTTCAATGCGTTGCGAAGGGATAAGTAAGTGGCTTTGTGAAGGGATGGAGAATAGGTTGTGAAGGGATGTAGAAATGGGTTGTGAAGGGATGTAGGAATGGGTTGTGAAGGGATGTAGGAATGGGTTGTGAAGGGATGTAGGAATGGGTTGTAAAGGGATGGATAAATGGGTTGTGAAGGGATGTAGGAATGGGTTGTGAAGGGATGGATAAATGGGTTGTGAAGGGATGTAGGAATGGGTTGTGAAGGGATGAAGAACTGGTTTGTGATGGGATGGAGAAATGGGTTGTGAGGGTATGTAGGAATTGGTTGTGAAGGGATGTAGGAATGGGTTGTGAAGGGATGGAGAATGTGTTGTGAAGGTATAGATAACTGGGTTGTGAAGGGATCGAGAAATGATTTGTGAAGGGATGGAGAAGTGGTTTATGAAGGGATGTAGGAATGGGTTGTGAAGGGATGTAGGAATGGGTTGTGAAGGGATGGAGAATGGTTTGTGATGGGATGGAGAATGGTTTGTGAAGGGATGGAGAAATGGGTTGTGAAGGGATAGAGAATTGGTTTGTGAAGGAATGGAGAATATGTTGTGAAGGGATAGAGAATTGGTTTGTGAAGGGATAGAGAATTGGTTTTTGAATAGATTGTGAAAGGTTTCGAATGGTTGTTTTTGAAATGTAAACCGAATTTTGAAAGAATGACAAACGCATCGGAAGTGAAAATTACCATGTTAAAGTTTAAAATTGTGATTAACGACTTGGATTATCATGGTTGCTGACCTCTTCCATCCATCGAAAAGTTTAAAGTCGACACAGTCGAGTCGCAACAAAACAACCAGTTAATTGGTCGACAAGGTGGTTGCACTGCCCCTACCCAGGTCTCAGCTTTCACTTTGTCACGCCCAGCTCCCAAGTCCGGCTTGTTGAAATCCAAAACTTGCCGAGGATGCGCTCTGTGTTTGACACTGATTTATGAAAAGTTGTAAAACTCTGCAACGCGCCCTGCAATACCCAGCTGGTGTTTCCAGTCGCTGGGGGCCCGCCAAGTTTTATGGCAAAGCAGCAACAGTTTCCCCGGATCTTCACTGGCGATACCGCTGGACTTCCTGATCCCCGGGATCTGAGCTTTCAATCAAGTTCGGGTCAGCCAATTTTTACCCTTATTTTTTTTGTTCACCTACCTTCGTCGCGAGTCTGTTTCTATGCAAACAAAAAACTGCGCAGCGTTAAGCCCCTAGCTATTGTGCACTTCTCCTATTGATTCTTGTCTCCTTCTCCCACACCCGGCCTGAAGGACAAGATTTTAAAAAGTTGATTTCTGAAACTTCTAACGTCAGTCATATCCTTTGCAGACTTGTTGCGACATCATGGTATCACAAACAGACTGAAAATAGTTCCTATGGAAATAGATTCTCTAAATGGTGCCGATGGATTGATAACTAATCGTATAAAAAATGGGTCATGAATTGGAATATGAACTTAAAATTAGTACCTAATTAATTATGAGTTAAGAGATTATGAGTTAAAAGATAATGAGCTAGTGATAGCTGGCAAGCTGGTGAGATCTTCGTATCTGTTTATTATCATTTTACTAGATATAAAAAATCTAAATCTACAAGACGGCTGCAGGCACTTTGACGCTTAAAGCGACAGCGTCCGACAACCAGCGTCTGGGCATGACTGTCCATTGCGCTGAGTCCTGAAGCGCGTTCAGTCACACTAAATACGGTATGCACGCATAGACACACACACAGGCCGGCACCCAGTCACGCACTCACATAGGGCGTACAAGCGGCGGTTCCAGCAATGTACACTCTCTATGCCTTGGGGGGTTGCCCTCATGGGCGTAAATTGCACAACTGGCCCATAGCCCAACCAATTCGTGCACAAGGCCCCAAATTAATGTGACCTGCACACGAAAACGGCGCTAGGGAAAATAGCCAACCTACAACGCGGGGTCGAACCTGGACCAGTGGCCACTATTTTACTAGATCAAAATAAAAAAATTAGTTAAAGATTTAGAATAATAATTCCTACCAAGGGAGCCATATATCTTTAAATATGCGTAACATATCGGTAGGCAACTCTTTGAGCATACGGGCTAGTGAAGGCAAATTTCTCCCAGTCTCTCTCCAGCTCTCTCCCATCGAAAAATCCCAAAATGGCTCACCATGCTTCCCCTCGCAGCCGCCTGCCACCCGGCTCATCATCGCCGTTGAGTCCTCGCCGCTGCCGCCGCCGCCGCCGTAGCCGCGCGGTCGATGCGTCAGTCGGCGCCTCCGCCTACGCAGCAGCAGGTAGGCGAGCGCGGCCGCGGTTAGCAGCAGCAGAGAGGCCGTCAGTCCAGCCAGAAGGCCCAGCACGGCGCTGCTGCCGGCGCCTCCGCTGCCGGCTCCCACAGCGGCGTCCACAACGACTCCTCCGGCGCCGCCGGCTGACTGCAACGGTGGCGGCAGCGCCAAAATCGACGTCGGCGGCGACTTGGCCGGCTCGTCCAGCACCAGCAGGCCGATCCAGACGGTGGCGTTGAGGCGGCGCGGCAGGCCGCAGTCGAAGGCGCCCAGCCGAAGTCGGTGCCACCCGAGGTCGTCAGTCAGCGACGCCCTCCGGGCCAGCCTCAGGCGGCCCGTGTGCCGCTCCAATTCGAATAGCGGCTGCTGCTCCGCACTGTCGGTGTTTGGCCGCCAGTTCGCCTGGCTGAGCATCTGGTACTCAACTCGACCGTTTTCACCTTCGTCCGGGTCCTGCGCTGCGGCCTGTCAGTCAAGCGGAATTTACGAACTTTTGAGCTCGTGAGGATTCGAGCTTGAGAAGATTCGAGCTTGAGAAGATTCGAGCTTGAGAAGATTCGAGCTTGAGAAGATTCGAGCTTTAGAAGATTCGAGCATGAGAAGATTCGAGCTTGAGAAGATTCGAGCTTGAGAAGATTCGAGCTTGAGAAGATTTTAAAATTTTAAGTCCTTGAAGTATCAGGCTGGTAAAGCTCAGAGGTTTTGCTGTCACTGGATCTTTAGCTAACTAAAACTAGCCAGCCGACTCACCTGCAGCACCAGGTGTCCCACGGGCTCGTGCACCGAGACTGTGTAATTCGCGCCGGCGAAAGGGAACAGAAACCTCGGCGGACAGTCGTTGCGATCGAGAATCTGCACGATGACGGTGGCTGTGGAGGTCAGGCTGGGCTGCCCAGCGTCCCTAGCGAACAGCGGGAACTGGTAGCTGGAGCGCTGCTCGCGATCGAACCGTCGCTGGGTGACGATGGCCCCGGTCTCGTGCACCAGGAAGGCGCCCGGCTCGCCGCCGAAAAATGTGACCTTGCCGCTGTCGCCGCTGTCCGGATCGGAGCAGCGCACCGGGCCGAGCTCGAGGCCTGGCGGCTCGTTCTCCTCCAGCGAAAAGTCCAGCCGGCTCGGCAGCTGCGGCGCCACGTCGTTCACGTCGAGAATCTCAACAATGACGGTAGCGGTGGCCGACAGCGACACCGGACTGCCGGCGTCGGCGGCCACGATTCTAAGCGTGACGGAGGCGCGGCTCTCCCTGTCGAGCGGACGGGCGACTCGCACGGCGCCGCTGGCCGAGTCCACGGCGAAGAGCAGCTCGTCCGTGTCCGGCTCGGTCGGAAGCAGCCGGTAGACGATTCGGCCGTTCTCCCCGGCGTCGGCGTCCGTGGCCGTCACGTTGACAATCTTCCGACCTGGCGGGCTGTTCTCGGGCGTCGAGACGAACAGCTGCCGGGCCGCGAGCGTCGGCGCGTTGTCGTTCTCGTCGTCCACGGCGACCAGCAGCGGCAGGCGGGTGCTCAGGCCGCCGCCGTCCGTACAGACGACGACCAGCGGATGAGCTGCGCAGAGCTCCCGATCGAGCCTGGCCAGGGTGAGGATCTGGAAGATGCCGAGCTGCCGATCGAACTCGCGAACCTCGAACAGCGCGCCGCCGTCCGTGTTTGCCCCGTCCGAGGCGAGTCCGCAGCGGACGGTGCCGTTGGTGCCGAGGTCCGGGTCAGCGGCGGTGAACGAGGCCACCACGGTGTGCGGCGGCCGGTTCTCCCTGACGCCGACTCGGCCGTTGTCGTCGGAGCCGGTCAGCTGAACGCTTGGCGCATTGTCGTTGACGTCCAGTACGAGGATGCGCAGCGAGGCCGCTCCGGTTTTGGCTGGTCGGCCGCAGTCGACGGCGCGCAATTGGACGCGGATTTCCGGCGTGGATTCGCGGTCCAAGGGCCGTTCCAGGCGCAGCCGGCCGCTGTCCGGGTCGACGCTGATCAGCTGGCGAACAGCGGCTGGAGTGTCCGGGCCGAGCTGGTAGCGAATCCGCCCGTTCTCGCCAGCGTCGGCGTCGTGGGCTCGAATCTGGGAATAGTTTGAACAACTGCGGAGCTCCATTCAGCAGTCCCTGAACGCAAATGAATATTTCAAAACTGCTAAGCTAAAAACAATCACAAGTGCGGGAGCCACACAATGAGTGCGTGTCTTGCCCAAGCCGACTACCTTACTTTAACTTCCTTTGCGACAAGAATAAACAAAAATGAAGCGCAGTCAGGTGATGAGGCCCCGGATTAGTCTATGAGTTAATTGCTTGCCTTTTGTGCGCATGCAAGTACTTCCCGTACTTGCTGGTGCTGCGTGCCACACAAACAACACAAAGAGATTCAGCTTAGGTAGGCTCGAACCTGCAAGAGGCTGACAGCGCGCGAGTTCTCCGGCACGGCCATCTCGTAGCTGTGCCGCTCGAACTCCGGGAAGCAGTCGTTGGCGTCCAGCACCGTCACGGCCAGACTCAGGTGGCCGAAACGCTGCGGCGAGTCGCCGAAATCTCTGGCCACAACCGTCAGATTGTATTCGGCCTGGCGTTCACGGTCGAGGGGCGCCTTGAGGGTCAGGTAGACCTGAGTTGCCGAGTCGAAGTCGACGCCAAATTCGACTGGCGCCGGCTCGAGCAGCGAGTAGGCGAGTCGGGCGTTCCGGCCGCTGTCCGAGTCGGCCGCGTGCGGGATGGCCCGCCTGGTTCCGGGCGGATCGGCCTCGCTGAACTGCAGCCGGTGCTGCGCCGGCTCGAACACTGGCGAATGATCGTTGACGTCCAGGACGCTGATTCGCACGCTGAATACTAGCATCGGCTCTTCCAGCGGCTCCAGGATGCAGCTCAGGATCAGGTAGCAGTCGGCCGTGTTCGAGTCCGGACAGACGGCCTCCCGGTCGAGTCGACTCTGCAGAGTCAGTTCGTAGCGAACCGCGCCGTTTTCAACCGATTTTTGCACCCGGAAGTGCCGCCGAAAGTCTGGCCGGTGCTGCAGGAAGGCCACGGAGCGGCGGGCCAGCGCGGCCTGACTGAGCCGGACGCCGAGTCTCAGGTCGGCCGCCAGGTCGCCAATTATAAGCGGGCCGTCAGTCTCCTCGGCAACCGAATAGCTCACGTTGTACCTGGCTGGAACAGTCGGATCCGGAAGCAGTAGAAGCAAAAGTACATTGAGAGCCAGCATGGGTAGGGGAGTCGTTGCTTCTTCAGCTGTCATGTTTCGGTTGCTACCTGAGGGATAATACGGAAAGAAGCATTTCATTTAAATTAAGAAAATAGAAGTTTTGTAATACTGGTTCAGCGTTAATTGGTTTTTAAAAAAATTAATGCTTGTGTCGCTTAGAAGTAGAGAAAAAATAACGCAAGTTGCTTGAGTTAAGTCTAGAGAGGATGGTCTGTGGCGTGATGTGGGCGTAAAAAAAGATGCCTGCGGTGTGAGGTGGGTCTGTGGCGTGAGGTGGATGTGGACAGGGATGCCTGCGGTGTGAGGTGGGTCTGTGGCGTGAGGTGGATGTGGAGAGAGATGCCTGCGGTGAGAGGATGTACAAAGCATTGCTATGGCGCAAGGCTTGGGTGTGAACGTCAAAATCATGTTTATCTGCAGGGTTAAGCTGTTCGCAGGGGGAGAGCTTGTGATTAGTGCGAATCTCAAATTACTATATAATGTTGCAAGGCCCCGCAGATGATACTATAAATCAAAGCAAATGTCGTAAAAAATGCAGTCAACAATTTTTTTGTTCTAAACACATTAGTCTGCATTTACAGATGATTTCTCTTTGCAAATGAGCGCAATTTGGTCACTTGATAGGCTTTGATAGACAGAAGCTATTTTGTTTTTGCTGAATGCACAATGAATTCTGAAACGGTTGCCTGATCAAGGAGAAAAAAATGTTTAGAAGCACCGCAACACCGTTTTCCCAATTCCCGTTCAGCCACACTTTCTCAAATGATCCGCCTGATCAGAGACAGGGCTGCTTTGCTGTCTGCATTTTTCCCCTGAGCTGATTCGGTGCAACAAAGCTTTCCCTATTGGCAAAACGACTAGAAGAAAAAACCGGTAGGGAACCGTTAGAACAAGCGGCCAAAGGGAAACCAAATACTGTTTAGTGGCACTCGGGCAAACTCTTTATGCTCTTCCTGTTGTTGGCTCGTGTAATCTTAGTCGGCGTTCGGGAGGGGCGCCGCGGTTTTTTCTTTCTCTCCGCCAAGTCTCCTTCACGCCGTCTCAGGGCTCAGGCAGGCCACACCCTGTGTCAGATCGGTGCTTGAGTCGCTGTGACTGACTTCTCTGCGCTGGGGTTCGAGGAGGCTGTGAGTGTCTTCTTGATAGTAGCTACTTGTAACATTGGATAATGTGAGTACCGTATGACCCAAGTTAGAAGTTACCTCTCAGTTATCAGTGCAAATCGTTAATCTGTCAAAGTGTCTGCTCCTGGCAGCAGCAGTAGCAAAACTATCTAGCCAAGATGCTTTTGTGAGAGATGAGAAACTTTGCAAGATGTTTACTAAACTC
>CATNEM010000268.1:17500-60000 GCA_950096795.1 Macrostomum cliftonense | reverse complement strand
GGGCTTTTGGGGCAGAGGCGAAGTAACTGGGATAAGGCTTATTCACTATGACAATTGAATTGCGCATTTTATCAACTAGATTTAGTACAAAAGATGGTGCGAATAATAGAAAGCAAATTTAGAATTTATGCTGTCACAGCGCGAAAAGCCTATTATTTTCTTTGTTCAATATGATCAATAATTGGAGAAGTACGTGACGCAATCAGACTGAACTGGCAAAATAAAAAATAATAGGAGCATTGATTAGTATGACAGCATAACCATTTCTTTAAAACAAAATAGATTTCTTTTAAAATTAAAATTAAAATTTCTTTTAAAATTAAATAGATATAATCTGTCTGGCAAACATCTGGCTACAATGATGCACACTAAAATGAAAGGAACTTGGGGATAGATTAACTCAACGCGAAGTCGGAAAGGCAATGACCAAGAATTGAAGCTTGAGGCTTAGAGACAGTCACCGGGAGCCCGTGAGTCTGCAACAGGAGCACACGCAAATACGCTTAGATTTTGCCACCCTAAATATGAAGTTCGGGGGAAATTCAGTACGAATTTATTAATAACCCACTAGAGGCGACAAAAAAATTTCTTAAGAGCCGGCGGACTGCGGCGGGAATAGAAAATCAATTATTGAAAACAATTTCTGAGAGGGGGTGGGAGGGAGCGGAGGGACTTCTAGGGAATTGGGAGATGAGGAAACTTCATATTGCCGATAAGTGCGGAGAAATTGGCCAGTAGTGAAGGTGTGAAGGGGTAGAGAAAGTGGGAAGGACAGAATATAAAGGATACACATAGGTTTTTCCACGGATGAAAAGTGAAAAAAATTTAATTCTCAAAGAAGGCGGCGCAAAGAACGGGCCCGGCTGAGGTAGGCGGAGGTGCTGGAGCGCCCTGCTGGCTGCTGCGGCGGCTGAATTCCCAGAGCGAAATCGCCGTGATGGGGAGGGTAGTGGCAGGAGGTAAAAAGTTGCAAAGCTTTCACTTTGCTCGAGCCAATCTTGATAATGAAAAGCCAAACATCGTCTACTATCAGTAGGAGTGCGGAACATGAAAGTACTTTTTAAAAAAAATTCTACGTTTTTTAGATCGCATTTATATAAGAGAAAAAAATTGGATTAATGAATGAAAGATGAAATTGGCAGGCGGGTGGGAACTGTCCCCTGCTCGAGTATTAATTAATGCAAAAATACTCGTCTAGCATAATGATCGAGGTAGGCAGAATAAAACATAGTTCCCGCGGATTATGTCAGCAAAGTTGTTGCTTCAAAATGAAAAAAATACCGTTCGGCGAAGGGCAAACTCGCGCGCAAAAGACCAGCCGGCTGCGCGGGCGGACTTCATATTAAAATAGACTAAATATTGGCTTACTAGTATAGTACTATTAGTAATAATAGAGTCTCCGATATCGCTTGATGTGTTCCACAAGCTAACTGAGAAGAATTTGAGGCAAATTTCTTGCGCTAAAACTGACGCAAAATGTACTCGTTTTTTTTGTCCAATAAAATATGTCGCTAATGTAGGATTTTTTCGACTTCGAAAACTCCCGAGTCGAGACAATTTTCGTTCCAGTTTGGCTCGTTACAAAAATTCACGTCATCCTGAGGTTCCACTTGCGATTCTGTCTTCACAAAACCTGTGAATTCGAAAATATAGTATATTATGAAAGCTAAGAGCTGATCTGCGTTGCCACCGCAACTGACTGATCTCATTCAGTCTGATCCCATTCATTCTAATCCCATTATGCAGTCTGATCCCGTTCTTCAGTCAGTCTGATCCCACTCTGCAGTCTAATCCCATTCAGTCTGATCCTATTCAGCCTGATACCATTCTGCAGTCTGATCCCATTCTTCAGTCTGATCCCATTCAGTCTGATCCCATTCAGTCTGATCCCATTCAGTCTGATCCCATTCAGTCTGATCCCATTCAGTCTAATCCCATTCAGTCTGATCCTATTCAGCCTGATACCATTCTTCAGTCTGATCCAATTCTTCAGTCTGATCCCATTCTGCAGTCTGATCCCATTCATTCTAATCCCATTATGCAGTCTGATCCCGTTCTTCAGTCAGTCTGATCCCACTCTGCAGTCTGATCCCATTCAGTCTGATCCTATTTAGCCTGATACCATTCTGCAGTCTGATCCCATTCTTCAGTCTGATCCAATTCTTCAGTCTGATCCCATTCTGCAGTCTGATCCCATTCTTCAGTCTGATCCCATTCTTCAGTCTGATCCCATTCTTCAGTCTGATCCCATTCAGTCTGATCCCATTCAGGTCTGATCCCATTCTACAATCTGATCCCATTCTGCAGTCTGATCCCATTCTGCAGTCTGATCCCATTCTTCAGCTGATCCCATTCTTCAGTCTGATCCCATTCTTCAGTCTGATCCCATTCTTCAGTCTGATCCAATTCTTCAGTCTGATCCCATTCTGCAGTCTGATCCCATTCATTCTAATCCCATTATGCAGTCTGATCCCGTTCTTCAGTCAGTCTGATCCCACTCTGCAGTCTGATCCCATTCAGTCTGATCCTATTTAGCCTGATACCATTCTGCAGTCTGATCCCATTCTTCAGTCTGATCCAATTCTTCAGTCTGATCCCATTCTGCAGTCTGATCCCATTCTTCAGTCTGATCCCATTCTTCAGTCTGATCCCATTCTTCAGTCTGATCCCATTCAGTCTGATCCCATTCAGTCTGATCCCATTCTACAATCTGATCCCATTCTGCAGTCTGATCCCATTCTGCAGTCTGATCCCATTCTTCAGCTGATCCCATTCTTCAGTCTGATCCCATTCTTCAGTCTGATCCCATTCTTCAGTCTGATCCCATTCTTCAGTCTGATCCCATTCAGTCTGATCCCATTCAGTCTGATCCCATTCAGTCTGATCCCATTCAGTCTGATCCCATTCAGTCTAATCCCATTCAGTCTGATCCTATTCAGCCTGATACCATTCTTCAGTCTGATCCAATTCTTCAGCTGATCCCATTCTTCAGTCTGATCCCATTCTTCAGTCTGATCCCATTCTTCAGTCTGATCCCATTCTTCAGTCTGATCCCATTCGGTCTGATCCCATTCAGTCTGATCCCATTCAGTCTGATCCCATTCAGTCTGATCCCATTCAGTCTAATCCCATTCAGTCTGATCCTATTCAGCCTGATACCATTCTTCAGTCTGATCCAATTCTTCAGTCTGATCCCATTCTGCAGTCTGATCCCATTCATTCTAATCCCATTATGCAGTCTGATCCCGTTCTTCAGTCAGTCTGATCCCACTCTGCAGTCTGATCCCATTCAGTCTGATCCTATTTAGCCTGATACCATTCTGCAGTCTGATCCCATTCTTCAGTCTGATCCAATTCTTCAGTCTGATCCCATTCTGCAGTCTGATCCCATTCTTCAGTCTGATCCCATTCTTCAGTCTGATCCCATTCTTCAGTCTGATCCCATTCAGTCTGATCCCATTCTTCAGTCTGATCCCATTCTTCAGTCTGATCCCATTCAGTCTGATCCCATTCAGTCTGATCCCATTCTTCAGTCTGATCCCATTCTTCAGTCTGATCCCATTCTTCAGTCTGATCCCATTCTTCAGTCTGATCCCATTCAGTCTGATCCCATTCAGTCTGATCCCATTCTACAATCTGATCCCATTCTGCAGTCTGATCCCATTCTGCAGTCTGATCCCATTCTTCAGCTGATCCCATTCTTCAGTCTGATCCCATTCTTCAGTCTGATCCCATTCTTCAGTCTGATCCCATTCTTCAGTCTGATCCCATTCGGTCTGATCCCATTCTGCAGTCTGATCCCATTCTTCAGTCTGATCCCATTCGGTCTGATCCCATTCTGCAGTCTGATCCCATTCTTCAGTCTGATCCCATTCGGTCTGATCCCATTCTGCAGTCTGATCCCATTCTTCAGTCTGATCCCATTCGGTCTGATCCCATTCTGCAGTCTGATCCCATTCAGTCTGATCCCATTCTGCAGTCTGATCCCATTCATTCTAATCCCATTATGCAGTCTGATCCCGTTCTTCAGTCAGTCTGATCCCACTCTGCAGTCTGATCCCATTCAGTCTGATCTTATTTAGCCTGATACCATTCTGCAGTCTGATCCCATTCTTCAGTCTGATCCAATTCTTCAGTCTGATCCCATTCTGCAGTCTGATCCCATTCTTCAGTCTGATCCCATTCTTCAGTCTGATCCCATTCTTCAGTCTGATCCCATTCAGTCTGATCCCATTCAGTCTGATCCCATTCTACAATCTGATCCCATTCTGCAGTCTGATCCCATTCTGCAGTCTGATCCCATTCTTCAGCTGATCCCATTCTTCAGTCTGATCCCATTCTTCAGTCTGATCCCATTCTTCAGTCTGATCCCATTCGGTCTGATCCCATTCTGCAGTCTGATCCCATTCTTCAGTCTGATCCCATTCGGTCTGATCCCATTCTGCAGTCTGATCCCATTCTGCAGTCTGATCCCATTCAGTCTGATCCCATTCTGCAGTCTTATCCCATTCCGTCTGATCCCATTCCGCAGTCTGATCCCATTCTGCAGTCTGATCCCATTCAGTCTGATCCCATTCAGCCTGATCCCATTCGGTCTGATCCCATTCTGCAGTCTGATCCCATTCACATTAATCCCCAAATTCCCACCTGATCCTGAGCCGCCAGCCGGTAGCTGGGCTCAGTAGCCGGGAAAAAGTCGTCAAAGAAGTTCCTGAGAAACTCGAAGGTCGGCCGCTGGTCCGGCTGCTCAGCCCAGCAGCTCAGCATCACATCGTACAAGCCGTCGGGACATTCAACAGGCTTCGGCATTCGATAGCCGTTCTCAACGGCGCTGAGCGTCTCCGTGTTGGACATGCCGGCGTAGGGCACCTGTCCGCGGGTCACCACCTCGAAGATGACGATGCCGAAGGACCAGATGTCCGACTTGATGGAGAAGCGGCCTAGCAGAGCAGCCTCCGGGCTCGTCCACTTGATGGGGAATTTCGCGCCCTGCTTGGCCGTGTACTCGCCTCCGTCGGCGTCGCCGATGGCTCTGGACAGGCCGAAGTCCGCAACCTTCACCGTGTTGTTGTCGCCGACAAGAATGTTGCGGGCGGCCAGGTCGCGGTGGATGAATTTTTCCGCCTCAAGGTAGGCCATCCCGCTTGCCACCTGGGCCGCGGGGTAGGCGGGCGACTGGTTCATTGATTTCAAATAATCCGCCCGGCTCTCAGATAGCAGCCCCGCCTACCTCCTCCTCCCCTACTCTCAGATGGCAGCCCCACCTGCCCCCTCCTCCCCGACTCTCAGATAGCAGCCCCGCCTGCCCCTCCTCCCCGACTCTCAGATAGCAGCCCCGCCTGCCCCTCCTCAACGACTCTTAGATAGCAGCCCCGCCTGCCCCTCCTCAACGACTCTTAGATAGCAGCCCCGCCTACCCCTCCTCAACGACTCTTAGATAGCAGCCCCGCCTAGTCTTTTCCCCGACTCTTAGAAAGCAGCCCCGCCTGCCCCTCCTCCCCGACTCTTAGATAGCAGCCCCGCCTACCCCCTCCTCTCCGACTCTTAGATAGCAGCCCCGCCCACCCCCTCCTCCCCGACTGTCAGATAGCAGCCCCGCCCACCCCCTCCTCCCTGACTCTCAGATAGCAGCCCCGCCCACCCCCTCCTTCCCGACTCTCAGATAGCAGTCCTCACCTGTCCCAATATGTCAACCAAGACATCCAGCTCTAGTTGGGGCCGGAAGTCGCGCAGGTGGGTGAGCAGCGACCCGTGGCTCATCAGCTCGGTAACGATAAATACGGGATCTTCGCCGGTGCACACGGCAAACAGCTGCACCAGTTTTGGGTGCCTCAGCCGTTTCATAATGCGAGCCTCTTTGAGAAAGTCGGCCCTGGACATGCTGCCAGTTTTGAGCATCTTCACGGCCACCTCTTGCCGGTTGTTGAACAGGGCGCGCCAGACTTCGCCGAACTGGCCAGAGCCCAGCTGCTCAAGCAGGCACAGCTGGTCCCTGGGAATCTCCCACTGGTCGCGGGTCTGATAGGACAGGTCGGCCAGGATTGGCCGCGGCTTGGGACACGGCTGGGTGAGGCAGCAGCAGAGACCGTCCGACTGGGCCGTGTAGTTGTCAATCAGGGCCTGCATGGTGGGGAATTTCCGTCGGCTGGTGATGTAGAATCCCGCCCAGTTGTCCAGCAGCCGGATTCGGTAGTGCTTGACAGTGTCTCGGCCCGTGGCCTTGTCCAGGTCCAGCACTGACAGCGAGTACGACTCTGCGGGAAGGTTAGATGGGTAGGTAGGTAGGTAGGTAGGTAGGTAGGTAGGTAGGTAGGTAGGTAAGTAGGTAGGTAGGTAGGTAGGTAGGTAGGTAGGTAAGTAGGTAGGTAGGTAGGTAGGTAAGTAGGTAGGTAGGTAGGTAGGTAGGTAGGTAGGTAGGTAGGTAGGTAGGTAGGTAGGTAGGTAGGTAGGTAGGTAGGTAGATAGATAGGTAGGTAGGTAGGTAGGTAGGTAGGTAGGTAGGTAGGTAGGTAAGTACGAGTAGGTAGGTAGGTAGGTAGGCAGGCAGGTAGGTTGGTAGGTAGGTAGGTAGGTAAGTACGAGTAGGTAGGTAGGTAGGTAGGTAGGTAGATAGATAGATAGATAGATTTATTCATATAAATAAGAAATAAGCTGATATTTCTACTGCTCTGAGATATCAGTAGCAACACGAACATTTATTGCAAAAGAATTTTTGCCCCCTTTATGGAGTGTTATTTGGCAATGGTCTAGCCAGATTTATTTAGACCACTAGTTCTAACAAAGTCAGAAAATTTCCATGCTCAGACTGGAGATTAGGGTGTGTCATGAAAATTGCATGGCCTGAACTTCCTGAAAAAGCGCGCCGGCCCCTTCAATCACTTGGCAACAATGGACCCAGAAGTTGAGAAAGGCACATTTTGTGCAGAACTGCGTCTAAGATTGGCAGGTCCAAAGAGTCGCCTAAACTGAAATACGAGCTATACGAGCACAAGTATAAATCTGATTTAACTTCCCAATTTCTGTGCAAATCAATGATATTCTCTTCCTGAAAGTTCTCAAGCCCGGGAAGCGACTTCCTCCAGAAGAAATGTCCCTCAACCAGTCATTCAGTCGTGCGACCGAAATTTAATGGGAGCTTGTTCAGCTGGGATCTCCGAAGAGTTTGATCCCTCAGTAGCCTTGCGCTAACATTAGATAATTGAAAGAAACCTCGTTGGCTCATTGAATAGCACTGAATGCCTTGTCTGTGACTCTGATCTGACAAAGCTACTGTCTAACAGCTTCAGGCCGAGTCTAAACAGAACGGGCTACTGTCTAACAGCTTCAGGACGAGTCTAAACAGAACGGGCTACTGTCTAACAGCTTCAGGCCGAGTCTAAACAGAACGGGCTACTGTCTAACAGCTTCAGGCCGAGTCTAAACAGAACAGGCTACTGTCTAACAGCTTCAGGCCGAGTCTAAACAGAACAGGCTACTGTCTAACAGCTTCAGGACGAGTCTAAACAGAACGGGCTACTGTCTAACAGCTTCAGGCCGAGTCTAAACAGAACGGGCTACTGTCTAACAGCTTCAGGCCGAGTCTAAACAGAACAGGCTACTGTCTAACAGCTTCAGGACGAGTCTAAACAGAACAGAATCACAGAAAACAGAATCAGGGGTTGTAGCCTAGTGGTTAGAGCATCGGACTCACGACTTGAAGGTCGGGGGTTCGATTCCCGACTCCACTGGTACAATTTGTGTCCTTTAGCAAGACACTTAACTCTGCATTGCTTCAGTTCACCCAGCTGTTAAATGGGTACCAGCATCAGCTGGGGTAATTGAAGGTGGGTGTGGCGTCCCCCAAGTCCATGGACTGAACAGCTGTACGCAGTCTTCAGAAGCGCCGCGCAATAGCTGCGGCTGCGCTGTTGGCTGCACATCTGGCCCGATTGGGACAGGTGTAATCAATTATTATTAATTATTATTAAACAGAACAGGCTACTGTCTAACAGCTTCAGGGCGAGTCTAAACAGAACGGGCTACTGTCTAACAGCTTCAGGACGAGTCTAAACAGAACGGGCTATTGAAACTCCACGCATTCACAGAAGTGTCGCTAGCAGATGATCAACAACTATTTTTAAGCTTTCATATAAAAGCTGCCGCGCAAGTTAGCAGGCTGCATCCATTAGCTTCCCTGTCAGCTCAGGGTGTTGCATCAACAACACGCGCAAAGCTGGTGTTAAAGTGTTCCCGCACACTAACCCCCTGCCCCCGGCATCATAAACCGGCTTTTACAGCTTTGGAAATCCCGCGCGCAGGGACGCGAATGGAACGCCGTCAGCAAGGCCAGACAGTCTGGGAATGAAGAATTTGGCCCTGCAAAAACTGACCCTAAATTATTCAATAATATCAACTCCCTCACCACTCTGAGGCACCTTTGTGCAACCAACACTGGGCGACCTTTAAAACAATAAGCACTTTAGTTCGCTTCGCGTGTTAAAATCACTGCACTCTCGCCCGCTCTTATCTCCAGATCCTACTTCACCAAGCACTTTGTGGCTGCTTGCCAGGCTGGACGTTATTTTAAGTCGCAGTCTCTCCGTAATGCTGGGTAGCGAGTGGCTCGGCGGTCTAGCGCGTCTGCCTTGTGTGCCACTGGTCCAGGTTCGAGCCCGCGTTGTAGGTTGGCTATTTTCCCTAGCGCGGTTTCGTGTGCAGGGTCACATTAATTTGGGGCCTTGTGCACGAATTATTGTAGTTGGGCTATGGACCAGTTGTGCAATTTACGCCCATGAGGGCAACCCCCCAAGGCATAGAGAGTGTACATTCCTGGAACCGCCGCTTGTACACCCTATGTGAGTGCGTGACTGGGTGCCGGCCTGTGTGTGTGTCTATGCGTGCATACCGTATTTAGTGTGACTGAACGCGCTTCAGGAGTCAGCGCAATGGACAGTCATGCCCAGTCGCTGGTTGTGGGACGATGTCGCTTTAATAAGGGCTAAAACATAGTTATTTACGCTACATATCGTGAATAATGCTACTTTGGCTAATAGAGAATAAACGCTCAGCCGATTGTGTCACTTTCAATCTTCCCCAACTATTGAATATTTCACAGACTCAAATAGTGCATTCCAATGTCTACGAACTAAATCAATCATTTTTTCTATCTGCAGTTTTTTGCTGGTCAGCAATTTTCCCCTAGCTGCAGCAAGATTTATTAGCTACTTCCAATAGCTCAGCCTGGCTGTCTGGAACGCAAGAGTAGCTCGGCAATTAGGGCAGCCGTTAGCTGGCCGACCAGGAGAAATTCTATGCTTCAGAAGGAATGCTCTGTTTTAAATAAGCCCATTGAATTTTTTTTATTCAGTGCCTTATTGTTCAGTGGATCGGCGACATGGAGACAAAAAGAGAGAGAAATAGAGAGAGAGAGATAAAGGAGACGCCCACGCACCAGCCCCCCTGCTGTGTCTCTTGCGCTCCGCGGTTCCACAAAACTGAAACTCAGCTGTACAACGATTTAAAAAAACACACATGCACAAAAAGAATTTTCCCTAGAATGCCAGACTGGATTAATGGCCACTGGCTGGTAGCCAGGCCAGCTTATCGAAGAGTGCGCATATCTGAACGCACTTGTAGCCACTAAGCGCTGATGTCAAACGGACCGAACGCAAACGCTGCGCAGCTGCAGTAGGGTTCTTTCCCCTAACCCTCCCCCCTGCCACGACTAGGAGTCTAATAGTACAGAAAACTTCTGCCCTTGGTTTATGCAGTTTAAGAAAGACAACGGATTCTTGCTGATGTGTTTTTGCACTGTCAGACAGAACAATTTTTTAAACTCTATTTTGTGTCCGTTCGACGTTGGCATAGTTGGTTCTTCGGCACTGAAAATTCCACAAGTTTAGGCTGGGAATTTTACTAATAGGAAGTTTGAGAAGAGCGCACTGATGGGTAAGAGAGCTTGGAAAAAGTATGCAGTGGTAGCTAGAGACAGGACAAAATGGATCAAGAGGAGTAGCGAGAGACGTAAAGGGAAGAATCGAGAGGTGGTTAGAGATAAGGGTAGATTGGTTAACAGTTTGTAAGTTTGTGCGCTAACGTGAGTTGCACATGTTGCAGCTCGTCTGCCTTTTTTTCAGAACATTGACTTGAAAAAAAGCAATTGAAAACAGTATGTTGGTTATAGTAGACAGACAGAGAGCTAACTGCTCAAATCAATCTCCCCTCCGTCTCTCTTGTTCCCCTTCCCATACCGCGTCACTATAAAGACAAATTTTTGTTCTTATATTTTTTGAATAGCGCAAATTGCGTCAAACATTGCATGGTGGAATAATCGTTTAAGATCCAATTTGATTAAATGCACAAAATTTGAAGTTAAATAAATTACTTTACGTTCGACAGATAGTGTGAATAAAATTAGATAATAGAACATAAAACTAATGACAAAATAAAATACTGCTAGCGATCTTCTATTGTGAGTTCCCATCGTGAGGGTGCTACTCTTAGCGTGATATTAAAGTGTGATGCTCATGGTGAAAGATCAGAGTGTGCTTCACATGGTGAGGGTAAAAGAGTAAGAGAGTAGGAGAGTGAGACCATTTGAGAGTGAGAGTGTGACCATGTGACATTGAGATTGATCATGTGAGAGTGAGAGAGTGACTATGTGATAGTGAGAGAGTGGACTATGTGAGAGTGACTATGTGAGACTGACAGAGTGACCATGTGCGAGTGAGAGAGTGACCATGTGAGACTGACAGAGTGACTATGTGAGACTGACAGAGTGACCATGTGAGAGTGAGAGAGTGACCATGTGAGACTGACAGAGTGACCATGTGAGACTGACAGAGTGACCATGTGAGAGTAAGAGAGTGACCATGTGAGACTGACAGAGTGACCATGTGAGAGTGAGAAATTATACAAAGCGGGGCTGTGCGAAGGAGATGTCCCTTCTGAATAATAGATGAACACTCAGATAACACACGAGGCGTGCAAGGAAAGCACAAAAATGGCGGCAAACAGTACAACCACAATTTGAGTATCATTGGGACAAGAATACGCAGCTCAGAGCTGTTAGAACTCAAGCTCAACCGTTAATTTTGGATGAAATTATTGGGGCAATAAAACTGCCCAACGCCGCCCTGACCCCTGCCCCTATTTCTCGCCCCGCTCTGCGCCTCAGCCAGCTTGTTCAACTGTCGGTCAAGATCAATAGGCTGGCAGCAACTGCTCAGCCATCCTAGGGAGGGTGGGTCATGCGAGGACAACTCTGCGCCCCAGCTGCACAGCTCAGCCGCCTGTAAAGGCTACATTTACACAGCCAGTCGCTATAGAATTGAGTAGAAATTTTTGCTTTTACTGGTGCATCCGCATAAATATTTCACCACCCCCAGAAAGGTAACACTTGACCAAGTCAATTTGCCGTGGATCTATAATTTCCCGGATCTCCTCTTAACCAATCCAGATTGGATCTTCACTGTCAATTCACGTCTGTGGAGGTCAAGTGGCGTAGATTCACGGTCGCAGATCAGGGCAGATTAGGGATTTCAACTGTCTTTTATAGGCTATGGATTAGACGGAAAAAATAATAGAAAACGGGATCTACTCTTTTTTCTCATTTTCATTTCTTGAAAAAAACGCAAGAAAATTGCGGCGACCCACTCACCTCGATGCGTCTCGGACTCGCGGACCAGGAAGGTGCCTCTGGGGTTGCCGAGCATCAGCAGTTGCCTCTCGGCCTCTTTGCGAGAGAGCTGGCCGAGAAACCAGCTGGAATTCGGTGGTTGGGATAGTGGTTCTGATAGTTGTACTAATCGCAGTTGAGTTCGTTACTCAGTCTCACTATTCTCTCTCTTCATCTATCTTCATCTCGTCTGTTCACACTCCCCTCTCTATCCCTCCTCCATCCTTCCTTTCGCCATCCCTCAAATGTACTTTTTTCCCCAACGCGTTACTATGCGCGTTTCCGACAGAAAAAAATTACACAGATGCATGAAGCACCGCACCGGAAAAGGAATTAGAAATAGAGAAAAAAATGCTAATTTATGACGACGGCGCCGGTTGAAAGGCCCACCCAGAAACCGATTTCCAATTTCCAGGACGTCAAGCATCGCATTCCCTGGGGATAATTGGGAGATTTTCCTTCACAGCAGAGGGGGGTTACAGTACAAAGGCAGGGAGACCCACAGCGGCACACAGCGATATTTTATTAACAAGCCGGCGAAAGGAGCGGATCAATTGGAAATTGTGTAGCAAAATTTTTAGATGTTGTTCGGAAGGACTTTTGATAGGAAAAATTCTGGGTTAAGAACTAGGCTTCAAGGAACTGAGATGGGCTTCAGGGGGGCTCAGATGGTTTCAGGGGACTCAGATGGGCTTCAGGGAACTCAAATGGGCTTCAGGGAACTCAGATGGACTTCAAGGAACTCAAATGGGCTTCAAGGGACTTAGATGGGCTTCAGGGAACTCAAATGGGCTTCAGGAAACTCAGATGGACTTCAGGGAACTCAGATGGGCTTCAAGGGACTCAAATGGACTTCAAGGGACTTAGATGGGCTTCAGGGAACTCAGATGGGCTTTAATTAAAAGAATTTGAGAATTCTAATTGAGCTTCAGCATACTAAATGGGCTTCAGGATTGCTGAAGAAAATATCTTCGTGCGCATTAAAGAAAAGAAAGTTGTATCCTGGAGCACTCAGAGTTGTCCTAAAGTAACCTAATCTAAGAGATGCTCGAAAACTTGAGACCCAGTTGATGCACTTAGGAAGACGCATCTAAACCACTCCCAGCTTAAAAGTACATCCTAGCAGCTCTTCACCAGCCGGTTGGGAGGCAAATAAATGGCCGGGTCAAAAGCAGCTGCCTCAGCCAACGGATGGGTAGCGCAGAAATAGAGCCGGCCAAAGTGCTGTCGCATTCAGGCCCTGATCCACCCCTCCCACCAGTCCCATGCAGCTAAACAGCGCATGCGCTGTGTAAGTGGATAGGCTCGCTCTGGGCGAACTGCATCACTTGCAGGCAATCTAGAGGTGCTGTTCCACAGCCCTCTCGCCAGCTCCGGAACCTCCTCCTCCGGCTTTCGCGGAGGGACATCCGGGCTGCCACTATGACCCTCTCAGGCCATGGTTGCTTCTCCAGGCACCAATACCTGCAGGGCAGCATTCCTAGCGCCACCTGCAGCTTCTGCAACTCGGGTGACGAGTCAGCTGAGCACTTCGTCAGCATCTGCCCCGCCTTCACGCGGGCCAGACTTAAATTCCTCGGGCCACACACTTCTATCTATGATGCGTGCAAACCCGAAAATTTTAACCAGCTCATGCGCTTCCTCCGGGCAACCCGCAGGGCTGAACTCCCAATTCCAGGGAGCAACATAGCTGCCGGCGACACCGAGGGACCCCCCTGGGCGACGCCAACCATTCGTCCATAACGGCGCGTCGGTCGTCCAGGGGTTAGCGGAATGGGCGGTTGCGCCTTCCCGCTGCGTCCCCTCTGGGACCTCCCTGCAGCTAAGTCAAGTAAGTCAAGTCAAGTGGATAGGAGTTTCCTTTCCGGGGCAAAATCCATCGGCACGCATAACACTTGCGCCTTGGATAAAGTGTTAATATATAAAGTTGGCACCTTGCCAATATGAGAAACTGCGACTCGTACATTATAAAAACTAAATCTACCAAGTTAAGACCGCAATAAATTAAAGTACAACTTAAAGTTTTCACATCTCGCGCTTCTATCCTAGTCACCTCGACATCTTGCAAACTCTTTCCGGTCTCTAAAACTTTACTTTAAACCGAAAGTTTACCCGCTCTCTCCCATCCGGTTTTTCCCCTCGAAACTTTTCCCTCTCTTTTGGGATCTGCCCTTTTAGATTTACCCTCTCATACTTGGGATCTTCCCTTCTAAACTTACCCTGTCTTCCTTGGGATCTTCCCTTCTAAACTTACCCTGTCTTCCTTGGGATCTTCCCTTCTAAACTTATCGTCTTTTCCTTCTCACTGCTTGTAGAAGGATATTGGATATTACCAACAGGATAATCCTCTACCGAAACAAAGTCCCTTATTTCTGTGTCACCACCAGTCTCCGGGGCGCTTGATGTAGATGGGAAAGACAGACACACACAGACAGAGAGACAGAACAGAGTACAAAGCTAATGCGCAGATGAAAGCAAAATTTTCTCGGATGGCTTGGCGAAATCCACGCAGGAGTCAGCAGCCATGAAGGCAAGCTGCCTAAGTAATTTTCTATCAGCAGCGGACCCTTCCCACATTTCGAATGAGACGATACCCACTGTCTGCGTCTTATCTGCTCTGGACAAGATCCAGTCAGTCCGGGAAAGTTATATGGATGAGTAGCTAGTTTCTGAAATTTGGACAAGCCTTTGCTTTAGACGCTTAGCAGAGAATTTTGCATTCGTGATTTGGGCATAATCTCTTCTTGCCTTTGGTTGTTTCATCCGGAATAGCAATTTTTTTGGTCCTGGTCTCAGCATTAAGCTAATATCCTGACCTGACTCTAATCTGACTGGATCTGACTCTCTAATCTGACTGGATCTGACTATCTAATCTGACTGGACCTGACTCTCTAATCTGACTGGACCTGACTCTCTAATCTGACTGGATCTGACTCTAACCTGACTGGACCTGACTATCTAATCTGACTGGACCTGACTCTCTAATCTGACTGGACCTGACTCTCTAATCTGACTGGACCTGACTCTCTAATCTGACTGGATCTGACTCTAACCTGACTGGACCTGACTATCTAATCTGACTGGACCTGACTCTCTAATCTGACTGGACCTGACTCTAATCTGACTGGATCTGACTCTAACCTGACTGGACCTGACTATCTAATCTGACTGGACCTGACTCTCTAATCTGACTGGACCTGACTCTCTAATCTGACTGGATCTGACTATCTAATCTGACTGGACCTGACTCTCTAATCTGACTGGACCTGACTCTCTAATCTGACTGGATCTGACTCTAATCTGACTGGACCTGACTCTCTTATCTGACTGGATCTGACTCTAACCTGACTGGACCTGACTATCTAATCTGACTGGACCTGACTCTCTAATCTGACTGGACCTGACTCTCTAATCTGACTGGATCTGACTCTAACCTGACTGGACCTGACTATCTAATCTGACTGGACCTGACTCTCTAATCTGACTGGACCTGACTCTCTAATCTGACTGGACCTGACTCTCTAATCTGACTGGATCTGACTCTAACCTGACTGGACCTGACTATCTAATCTGACTGGACCTGACTCTCTAATCTGACTGGACCTGACTCTAATCTGACTGGATCTGACTCTAACCTGACTGGACCTGACTATCTAATCTGACTGGACCTGACTCTCTAATCTGACTGGACCTGACTCTCTAATCTGACTGGATCTGACTATCTAATCTGACTGGACCTGACTATCTAATCTGACTGGACCTGACTCTCTAATCTGACTGGACCTGACTCTCTAATCTGACTGGACCTGACTCTCTTATCTGACTGGATCTGACTCTCTAATCTGACTGGACCTGACTCTCTAATCTGACTGGATCTGACTCTCTAATCTGACTGGACCTGACTCTCTAATCTGACTGGACCTGACTCTCTAATCTGACTGGATCTGACTCTCTAATCTGACTGGATCTGACTCTCTAATCTGACTGGACCTGACTCTCTAATCTGACTGGATCTGACTCTCTAATCTGACTGGACCTGACTCTCTAATCTGACTGGACCTGACTCTCTAATCTGACTGGATCTGACTCTCTAATCTGACTGGACCTGACTCTCTAATCTGACTGGACCTGACTCTCTAATCTGACTGGATCTGACTCTCTAATCTGACTGGACCTGACTCTCTAATCTGACTGGACCTGACTCTCTTATCTGACTGGATCTGACTCTAATCTGACTGGACCTGACTCTCTAATCTAACTGGACCTGACCCAATCATCCAATTTTCTAATCCCAATTTCAGGTCCTCGGATCAGCTCTGAGCCTGTCTTCAACCAATTGCCTGACGACTGATAAAGCAAATAATGAAATGAAAAAATTCGGTCCGGAAATACTCGGCCCAAAGGAGAGCAGAAGAGACGCGAGCAAGAGGGAACAGGCAAGCAGACAGTCTGTGCCTCCCACCCCCACACCCTATAAGTACAACGGAAACCGTCAAAATAGCCAACAATAAAGAAATCAAACAAAGGCCTTCACTGCAGCTCAAAATCTTTGCTTGCCTCGTACTAACAATAAAATAAATAGTTCATTACTATGAATAATAATGATTATAATGATCTTGGCGCATTTTCTGTAGCCAACTTTTTGACAAAGATAAGAAATGCCAGACTGCCCTGATGGGACGGGACAGGACGCGGTACAGATAACCAGAGGCGTACGGAGACCAGAGGGGAAGCAATGACAGTTTTTTCTTTTAAAAAAAAATCCATCGGGCCTGGGCGGCGCGTCTGACAGTTGAAAGTCGATCAGGGTGGTCGAACCGAACAGCTTGGTGGAACTTGATGGACTGACTGCCCGGGGGCGGTAGGGGGCAGTTGGGCAACTTTAGCCGTTCATTTGCTCTTATCTATTGGCCAGATGCCAAATGGAAGTCCTGGACGGGAAGTTTTCATCCAATATCTGGGTCCTTGTCTATTAGTGTGTGTCTAATATATCCCAGTGTAGCCATGACTCAGATTAATTAATTTATTAACGCTCGGGTCTCACCTGTTGGCCTCTAGCGAGTTCTGCGGCGCCACCAGGGCTCTGGGCGCGTAGCCGCGAGTTTTTGTACGCCTGTGGTCCACCAGCCACCAGTCCGCCTCCCTGCAATATAAAGGTGCTGCTCCGTTAGGTTTTTCAATTGTTTGTTTAATTATTGGGATCTTAAGAAGATCCGCTTTCCCAATGACATACTTAGGGTTGGAATTTTGACAAATCTGCTTCCCCAAAATCACATCTTCGAGTTCGGGATGTTCGCAACATCCGCTTCCCCAAATCACATCTTCGAGTTTGGGATTTTGAAAGCATCCGCTCACCCAAATCACATCTTCGAGTTCGGGATGTTGACAACATTCGCTTCCTCAAATCACATCTTCGAGTTTGGGATGTTGACAATATCCGCTTCCTCAAATCACATCTTCGAGTTTGGGATTTTGACAACATCCGCTTCCCAAATCATATCTTCGAGTTAGGGATGTTGACAACATCGCTTCCTCAAAATCGTGATCGTTAGATATCATTAGATATCTAACGATCACGATAAGATAAGATCATTAGATCTTATCATTAGATATCCCAAAGACTGTCTTTGATTTCGGAATCATAAGACCCGATCTAAAAAGGTGCTTTTACACTTGAGTTTGTTTGAGTAGAAAAAAACACCCTCCATTGCTCTGGAAGAGTGACAAAAAGACCCTTCTCATTCGCAAGCAAAATCGAAGCCAATTTTTCGTTCCACGTCAACCCGTTCTTAAAATAGCCACTCAGGGCCCGGGCTAGAGCGCTTAATTTTGACGCGTTACCATGGAGACGCATGCGCGCCGAAAGAATGGCAGCTCTCTTTAGAAAAACACACACCCACCCGTGATTGTATATTTAACCATTGCATGGGTGGGTGGGGTTGATTATCCCAGATCAACGCCAATTCCCTAAACCCTCCGCCAGTTTTTTTGGCATGGATGAAATTGCGCATCCGCGATGCGACACTCGGCTGCTCTTGAATGCTGCTCCGCTTTTGCAGTAACTAGCTATAGCTGCGGCTAAATTGAATTGAATACGGCAGCGGCGCGGGTGGGGACTCCGCCCACGCACAGAGCAGCAGCAGCAGCAGCAGCAGCAGGAGGTGCTGAGCGAGAGAAAATGCATGGGGGGAGCAGGAAAGAGAATTAAAGAATACACGAAATTGGGACTTTTTTGTTAATGGAGAGGTAAAAGGACTGAGCAGGTGGAAAACTTACCTGCAGAACAACGGCATGCAATAAAAATGCTAGGCAATTTCAAACGGGCGTGGCTAAAAAATAAAACAGATAGCAGAAAATGAGGAGAGGGGAGGGAGAGGACTACAATAAAGAGAGTGACAGCGTGTGACTCGAAGACACCAAACAAAATGCATTAGAACCGGGAAACAAGCAAGGAGAAAAGTTGGCGAAGGGTGACACCGTCAGGAAGGGGTGACAAGCTCCCATGTCTAGCGAGACACCGTAAAGAAAGATTGGTGTCAGACAGACAGACAGACAGACAGACAGACAAAAAAACGAAACAAAAACAGTGCGCGAAGGATCGTCCACTCAATTGTTCGGTCGGAGAGAGGCATTGCTTGGCTGTGAATAAGGCGCTCGAGCCTGAATTCAGGCAGCAGCTGCCGCTTCTGACTGCTCTTACAGACGCCGGCCAGCGCATTGGTTGAATCACAGCTAGCCTACACAATGTCGTGTTTGACAACGCACAGGCGGGGGGGATTTTGTCCCCTATCCCAGCAATTCCTCCGACCTTCCCCACCGCCGAAGCGCACAGAAAGTCTATTTACTGAGACGCAAAATTTGGTTTCGTCAAAATGCACGGAAATAATCCGCCGCGTGCCTTTTTTTCAAGCCGTGCGTCTGGCCGGGGCCCTGACAAGGCCGATGCACTTTTATTCTTTATCATTCGTATTTTTTTATCTATCAGCACTTGAAATTGGCGCCGATTTTAACTTAAGTAAATGCCTCTTTCGATGTTGCTATGGTGCATGAGAAAAAAATTATTTACGATACATATCGTTAAAGCGGCACTTCTGACTGGTCAGCTTCAGTTTCAGTACAGACGAAATTATGAAAAATAGTTATCTTTTCTTCGGTGCCGCATCGTTTCAAGGGAATAAGAATAGTAATAATTTTAACATAACTTTACTTATAGTTTGTTCAACATGAAATACTAAAGTGCAGACGTAAAGCGAGAGAAAAATAGGCGAGAAGGGACAGAGGCGGGCAGACCAGGCTAACGGACAAAGCTAGAAGGGATATTTTGCCCCCCTGAAGTGTAACCGGGTATTTCGCCCACCGACCAGCACCAGACTTCAGGGGCGGGGGGAGAATATGAGGGAGCTAGGGGAAACACAACACGCACCATTCTAAACTGGAGTGCACAAGAAGCGGCGCATCGTTATTATAGGGTGCTTGACTCTGCCGCCACGCTATCCCAGCCTCTCTCTCTGGCCCTGCCTCCCGTCATCAGTTCACAGCCAGTTTTTTTTAAATAGAGAACTGCACAATTGATGGCGACCACATTGGGGATAGAAGGGAGACGGAAGAGAGAGAGAGGGGGGGAGGTGGCAGCTATAGAGATTTGAACTAGTCGACCATAAATTTTGAGCACAGTTGTGTGTGTGTGTGTGTGTGTGTGTGTGTCCATGTGCTTGTCGCTGAAGTCCTCTCTAACCAAGTCCAAACGGGCGCATTTATATGACCCTTGGCTGCCAGCTCTATCCAAGCTGTAATGCGGTAAATTACAGGCTTGTTGTATTATAAAATAGTGTATTTTGTAAGGCTTTGGCAAGGCGAGGCAGCGAGGAAGGGAGGGAGGGGATCCTCATTGCAGTTGTAATGCAGGAACAGACAGAATCGGGGAGAGAAATGAGGAACAGAGGCCGGCAAGGCTGCTGCCTGACCCATTTGGCAGACGGCCAAGTCTAACCACCAAGTCTACGGGGTGGAGACCCTTTGCCTGCTAGCTCGCCGCTGTTACGCGTGCGTTGTATTAGCCGGCAGTAGTTAATATAATAAGTAAAGTACTTGCTGCTGCCTTACTCTAAGCCGCCGCCCCCCCCCCACGGCAACCTCCCCGCCCCCACCCTTACTCACTCAGCATCGAAACTTTTTGTCAGGCTAATAATGCACGCCAAGTGCGCGGGACAGCGACAACAACAATAAAAGCAGTTTGCCGCGCTGGGCAGACGAAATCCTCATTAATTCAACGCGCTGCCGTCTCTCTCTCTTTCTGTAAGTCTCTTTAGCCAGAAACACACACACACACACACACACAGGGTAAGGGCAATAAAACTGTCCATTTGCTGACAGTGTGTTAATCACCAATCCAATTTAGCCCAAGCGGGCTGGCAACGTGTTTAAACAAATTCAAAGTTATACTCGTGTGTGTGTGTGTGTGTGTGTGTGTGTGTGTGTGTGTGTGGGAGCAGTGAGGCACACGCTGCTGTTAAGGAAGGCAAGCATTAAGGCAAGGTAGGTTTTGGGATAAAACAAGCAGAGCTGTGTTCCCCCCACCCCCGTCAGAGTGGCAATACTCGCAGAGGCAGGAGACGAGAGCTCAATATAATAAGGGTTGATTGGGCGCTTCGCTTTGGCAGACAGAAGAAGCAGACCAGATCAATCAATTTGAAGCCAGGGAAGAGGGATATTGTTTCTGCGATATCTATTTTAGTGCGCAATTGTCCCTGGCTAAATCAGTTGCAATAATTACATAGTTTAGGATCAGAAGATAAACGTGCTGGAGAACTAACAGGAAATAAACTCAATACTAGAAACAAAAACCGTACTTTGCTTTGGCTTTAGAAAGAGAACTGGCAAAAGTCTAGTCCGAACACAACTCATAAGGGCTGTAGCAAGAGAATCTCCCGGATCTGAACCCCATCGACAGGGAATCTCTTACAATTGTACACTAGAACAGTGCACGGTGCATGTGCCTGCCTCCATAAGATATTGGTTACTCATCATAGATACATGCACTTTACTCGTACACAGGGGCAACAATGGGCAACTCACACAGCTTCAACCAGTGTGAGCAGGTCGCCAGCCTCGAATGAAACTTCTCCCTCAGTTCGGGCAACGTAATTAAACGTTGCTACTAGAAGCGTGGCGGCAATGTTGGTGCCAGCGGCATCGCCTCCGCAATATTGCGGCTGCGGCGACGGCTGTTGAGGCGGCTGTTTGATTGATGAGGCCCGGCTGGAGTTGATAATCAGCGGCACCGGAGTGCTGTTGTTGCAGGACCGTCGGCAGGGACTGTCTGACTGTTGCTGCTGCTGCTGCTGCTGTGGCGGCAGCGGCTGTTGGCCAGCTGAAGCGCGCCTAGCCTGAGGCGACTGCAGGCCGTGCTGCGGACTGTTAGTGAGACTGCAGCCCTTGGCCAGTTGGCGCTGTCTAGACGGCGTTCCCTGCAGCGACTGTTGCACCGCCTCGTCATTCAACGCCCCCGCTGCCGAATAATTCGTCTCCTTCGCCGACCTGGGCTTTGTCATTGGCGACGGATCGTGCAGCTCCTTCTGACGGGTTGCGCAGCCGCCCATCCTGCTGCCGTGTGAGTTGGCTGGCGCTTATGCTGCCTGCTGGTACCGCGCGGCTTCTGTTGCTTCTGTTCCTATATAGCTATGCTGAGACAGCGGGTAGCGCCAGACTGCTGAGATCGCACTGTCAGTGGGAGGAGGGTCCACCGTCCCCTAGCCTGAAATAACCGAGCAAAGTCTGTCTGAGGTCTGAGGTCGGGTCTTTTGCCTTGGAAGGGCCTCCCTCTTCTGGTCGCCTGTGTGCTATATGCGTTGCCAAAACTCCGATCAATATAAAATGTGAACGGAGGGTGGGGCTTTTTTTGCCGGGGGCGTCGAAAGTGGTAGGAGGGATAGAATTTTGGGGAGGGCGCTTGGAGGCCGCGTGTGAGGACATGCCGCGTAGGTCCTTTATCAAAACTTGCGGGGGAGAAAGGAGGAACCGTCGAATGAATGTTTCAACCAATGGGAGCCTTCTAAGCATTGTACTTGAAGCTAAAAATAGAATCGGGGAATCCAAACCCGAAAACGTTTGCCAAGTGGGCAATACTTCCATTTAATGAAATACTCGTACCTTAGCTCAAATTTCTACTTATCAGTAGAGCGAGCGGTTCATTATAATTTAACTTAGCTAAAAAAGAACTTACGATTCAGAAATAGATCAGGCCACAGAAGCAACGACATTAAAACCAATCATCTAGTGTAGGGCTAAAAAGCATCCTGTGAAATCGGAAATCTTTTTCAATAACTCGAAGGGTTTCAAGCAAACAACCTATTTGTTATGTTTTGAGGAGAGATTGCTTGATCTTGCCTTTATTGGGGAGTGTGCATCCCTATATTGGTCCATTCTATCACAAGGCGAATGAGCGATTGGGGAATTTGGGTATTTGGTGCAGATTTGAGGTACTAAAGTTTAATTCATAAGATAACACTATCAGTAGGTGGGTGCTCCAATATCATAGACGGTAAAATTATTTATGTGCTCAGCTGCGGGTGTACTTTCATTACTTTAGTTCCGCCCAGGAGTCCTAGGGTGGTGCGGCAGTTAAATTAGTGCATAAATTGGTTCACTTGATAGCTGTGTCGTTTGATCGCACTTTGCAATAGGACGAGCCAATAGTGCATCTACGAATGGTGCATCAATCCTGAATTAGTCGGGAATTTTGTTTCGATAGGGCTGTTCGGGCTGTTTCAAGCACAAAGAGTTGGTGATGGCGGGGTTTCCTCTCCTCTCTATAGCATTTCTTTGGTTCAGGGTGAACGGAAAAAGAGAACCGAAAGAGAAAGCAATCGTTTTACAAAAACTTTTTTTATGACGAAATTTGGCCAAATCAGATATGCACGAGTTATTATTATCATTACGCTCGTAACCATTGTTAAAAAATTTTCATTTTTAACAAGTTGTCACACTGCTAACTGAATTGCTATACGGTTAAAATGCAAGCCTATTGAAATTCGAGATTTCTCCATTTATAGTTGTGAATACGGAATAATACTTTAGGCTTTCTAGGCCCTAAATAACCAGATGGATTAGTATTCCTGCTTGAGTTTACGGGCGGATCGAGGAAGCCATTCTGTCCGCCGAAGGAAGTCAATATAAAATTGTTAGGGCCGAAGACCCAAGGAGTTTCAGAATAAAATGCCACGTAAATCCATAACTTGATTTAGCTAAAATTTTCCACTCAATTCAATAGATTACTCGACAGAATCAGTAAAAATCGGCATCATCGATATATTCAGCGACTCTCATTGGTTTTTCTGCTCAAAAAATTCATTAGAAAACTACGTCAGTTCAGAAAACTACGCCAATCAGTCGCAACGACGTTTTTTTCTCAGCATCCCAGGCACGAGGGTCCTCTTCATCACCGACTAGAGCATCGGCGACGACCGTAGGAACCTTCAAAAAAAGTACCTAATTGGCATCTTAGAGATGGCTGATGGCATCCCAAAGCTGAAATTGAATAATACCCTTCTGCGCGCATCATTCAGTCATTAGACGCAATCAGTGAATGAAATGGACGGCAACGACCCTCGAGGCTGACCTGTAGACATACAGATGACCTTCGGGACCTTCAACGAAGTGCCACCTGCGACCTTGCGGCTCCGAGCAAGATTTTAAATAAAATGATTAAGCCAGGGTACAAACGGAAAACTTTGAATTAGGCTTATTTAACGCAAATAATGAAAATATTGTATGAGAAATAGGAAAATTGTTGAGTTGTTTTTTTAATGAAGGTAATGGAACTAATTATAGAATCAAGAAAAAATATTAAAACGATAATGTTTTGGGATTTAAAATAACGCAAGCTAAAAAAGCAGTAAAAAATATTAAAGCTTACACATCAGCAGAATATTTAGTCTAACTGAATGCGAAGTAAACCAACAAAGCAGCTATTTCAGCAAACTTTGAATTTTTTAATTGGCCCAGCTATTTGTTGTACTTTTAATTTAGCCCTTTTTTAATTTAGTTAAAAAAATTACTGACAACGAAAATAGCTTTTCTGTTGGAATCATGCTTAATCATGCTCAAGAAACTGGCTTGAACCACTTTCTTAAGTAGCATTCTTAACTTTTTAGGACAAGCGAGCCGTATTCAAGAAATAAAATGGCTAGTGCAATAAACTAAAATGGAGTACGACAAAGGAACCAGACTACTGAATAATCCAAAAGAAAATTTTGATTAGGATAGCATAAAAACAGCGGCAGTATAAAAACTATATCACGATTTACGAGCCTTAAATACGATTTAAGAGTAAGTTTGAACAGGTTAAAAGAATCACGAATAGAAAATTTTAAGTACCAAAAGCGTAAAAATTAAGCATAGTTGCGCAGCCGCAAATCACGAAAAAGCATTCTAAGTACTAATTAGGAGTAATGAACATTTTGATTAAAAGTAAATAAAAGTATACGTGAAGAAATCGTTATGAAACCATAAAAAAAGTTTTTGGTTCAGTAATTTTCAATAATCTTTTCAGAGTAATCTGGTGTAACCAAATAAATGAGCAAAAACACAGTGGCCAAAAATTTAATAACGCGGTTTTTTAGATCGTAAGTCGCAACTGAACTAAATGATGATTGGCGTCGGGCCACTGTACGCCAGGGCAATTGCAAAGGAGATGTTTCGCTTCTGTTTGAATTGCTCGTCTTGTAAAGACTTTGACGGTACGTGCAGCACCCAGGAATTAAGTTCTCGACAGACTAAAGAGTTTGCTTCGTTTAAGTAGCCTGTAAAGACTCGGTATTTCAGGCTTTTAATGTATTTCTGCTGATCCGTATATGATTGCTTGCGTGGAAGGAAAGCGAGAGATTCCAGTCCCCATCCTTTACTTAAGACAAACCGCAATCGGTTGCAGCCTGGCAGAGTTCTCGTTCGACGATCAATCGTTTCTCTGACTGTCAGATTCTCACAGGCAGAAAAAGCCTTTCTAGCTTCCAAAAGAGACTCTGCTTGCTTAGCGTCGCCCTCTTTGCATGATAGCGCATTGGCTATGTGGAATGCTCCATGCATGAATTTAGCATGGAAGTCATAGCTGAATTTCTGACACCATTCGTTAGTAAGAGATAAAGCACGCGCCAGAGCCCTCGCAGGCTTTACCAAAATTAAAAGGACGCATGCTTCAAAGTAATTTTTGTTGAGCTTAGATGGACAATTAGTAAGAATTGATAAAAGCCTTTCGTGAATACGAACGTCACCAGAGCTTGCAATACGCCAAACACGATCCCAAAGATCGTTGTATCGAACATTTAAATGACAGCTTAACGAAAAATTATCAAACTGCTTATCAAAGTCTGTTGATTCGCTGGCGGCCCCTAAATTTTCTGAGCGAAGGACAAAACAATCAACAATGGTCCAAGCAAACGCAACATCAGATGCTTCAGGACAAAGCTTCTTAAGGTCAGAAATTTTCTCTCCAGATGGATAGTAGCGAGAGATAAACTCCTCTTTAGTCTCATTGAGTTTTCGTAGTTCCTTTTCTGTCAAGGTCTCTTGATCCAGCATGTCTTCGTCTTGCATTTTTTCTAAGTGGAATATATTTTCCAGAATTTTAGCATGAGCCTCCTTTACAGCTCTGTACTGTTCACTCTCAATTTCTTGAAAGTAGCGTTTGCTGTCTTCGTGACACACGGTAGAATAGAATCCATTTAATAGTATACGCTGCGCTTGGATTTCATAGCAAAATGGATGCGCGCGATGAACAAGATCGCCAGTGATTTTGGAGTGTTTTTGCTTCTCTTGTGCACGCTTACTCAGCCTAATACTATCAAGAGCTAATGATTGCATCTCTTGAAATGTCATCTTGGGACCAGAGTCTAATCTGCAATTGATTAAATGTGCAGAAAGTGATAAAACGACGTCTTCAGTGCACTTTGTGTCTGAAAAAAACATTTCGTCTTTTAAATCTAATGCCTTCCGAATAAGCTCTAATGACTTCAAGTAATTACTTTTTTGGTAGGCAAAGAAACGAGCGCAGTGTATAAAGATATGCGACCGCGTCTCAGTAAATGTCGTAGCCAATGTAGAAAATACCTTCTCTATTTGTTCTTCAGTCAAGCATTGATCAATGGTGAATACGAAGTCAGTAAATTTTCCTTGACGATCGAGCAGACGCGTTTGACAAGACGTTAACTGTTGCACTAATGCTTGTAGGCAAAACAGTTGTTGCCTGGTTCCATTTTGACCCATCTCACAAAGATCATTGACAAATTTGTTAAGCTGTTCAAGCCTTCGGGATTCTGGAGGTGACTCCGCAAACAATTCGTCTAGAATTTTCTCTCCGACGATCAGAATTGGAGCGAGACCCCAAATTCCGGCTACCTTTCTAACTACCAAAAGATGGCGCTGTATTCCTAGACGTCGAAGCACAGGACCTGGATCCTTCTGTTCAGCTGGCATACCAAAAAACTGGGCAGCAATCGATAAGTGGAGCGGAGAATGAGTAAAAATTTGTGTCATCGAAGCAAAGTGCAATAAGTTTTTCTTTTCTTCTGAGCTCGTCCTTAGTCCGAAAATAATGAACTCATTTAACTTCTTATACTCTTGCCTAAAGTGCCACACACCAAACAGAAATGGAGTCTTGTCAGTCTCTTTCTCAACCTTGTCAGTGAGTCGATCAAGCTTATCTCCACCAGATTCCTGGTAAATTTGCTCAAATGCTACAGTTTCTTCGAGTGATAGCTTTACAGTGAGTACCTGATTGGATCCTGAGCCATCAAATTCATTCAGTGGAGACTGGTTTACTTTTTCAACGAACAAAACGACGGATTTTGCTATCGGCCTTCTTCGGTTAAGCTCAGATACGAAACTGTAAACCGTTGAATACAAAAAGTCATTTGAGTCGAACAGAATTAGAACTGGCAGCTTAGAGGACTCGTAGATGGTGCAAATGCCTTCAATAGCCTGTTGGAATCTACTAGCATCCTTTACTTCGACACAAGGGTACGTTTTGCGCAGGCGCCAGAGAACAATCCGAGCAATCGTAGTAGCACCTGAGGCAGGCTCGTGACGCAATCTGATTATCTGTTTGACGTTGGAATCCCATGTTGTAAAAGATCGATCGTTGCAATGGCCAAGCGAATTAATAACCTTCTCCTTAAAGTTTTCCATCTCTCGACGCTCAACATACAGTCTACTACCTCGAAACATCATTTCATCATGGATATAGAGCATATCCTTTGTTATCACGTTTCCAGCAAGGAATTCTCGACGAATGTCGTGGCTGTACTGGGTCCTCTGGTCTTCACTTATGCTCAAATACTTGGACTGTCCTGACTCGATGTGATATAATCGAAGATACGGCTTGTAGGTAGCGAATTGCTCGAACGAAATGGAGGATCGCCCAGACACACCTGGAAACTCATACAGTGTCTTCGTTTGAGAATTGGAATAAAGCGAATAAAACAGAAAGCAAAGCTGACTCAAAGGAGCACACAAGGTACGATCCAGTAATTTTTTTTCAGAATCTGTCATCATTTGCCGTTTGACGCTCTCATCCGTGCACAGTGCCACTGACTTAAAGCCGTCATAATTATCAGACTCTGCAATAAACGCTTTCTGTACGTAGCTAGAAATCTTGTCCGGACTAACTGAATGACGAGTAAGATCTAGCGCAGTAGCTACTAAGCAAAGAGTGACGCACATTACCGGTCTAGGCGAGTGATTCTTTTCAAATATTACGTCGAGAAACTTTGACTTTAAATTTTTCTTTAGAAGACTGGCATTGTTTGGCTGAGGAATTAATCTGTTGCTGCAGCCCATAGTCTGAACATAAATAGTGCGGTGGCCACGTTGGCATTCATCGATCTCTTTGGGATCAGTCTTCGGAATCTCTTTCCATGACTTTACAGAGAAAAGACGTCCTTGCTTGTTCATTTCTTCTTCGATGAATGTCATGTGTCCTCCAATTTCGCGACTTTCATCATCAAAATCAAAAATAATATCCCACTTTACTTGGCCCAATGCCTTAGCTAACATTTCCTTCGAGTCTCTGTGTCTGGGTTCTGCCAATGCCGAAAATTTGGAAAGCGTCAAAACTCGGAACGAATTTCTCTCCTGAATAAGATCATCTTTCAAGAAAAATAGGCCTTGAAAATCGTAGTTTTGTTGAAACTGCTCCTTAACGGCGTCTTGAAGTCCCCTCAATGACCATTCTTCCTCGGGCACATTTTGTGCATCAGTTCTAGAGTAGGTAATGCATTTGGGTTCATTTATTTCAGAGCCTGATTGACGAGTGTACTTGTCTCTTGATCCGCTTGGTTTTTCGCTCAATTTGGTGCTGCAATTTTTAAACCAAGCTGGTCCATATTGGCCTCTTGGAATCTCAAGTAGGCCGTACTCTCCGGCTGGAATGTCAATGCCGCATAGCTTCATCTGTTTAGTAAAGCGAACGAGGTGAAAGTAGACTTTCACGCACGGCATTGTGTTGCTTTTAAATAGGTCTTGCAGCTCCTCCTCTCCTGGGCGCGACTGAAGAGGCGCAAGCTGTTTTGCATAGTCAGCAGACGTCCTGTCTCGCTCCTTGACACCAAAGATAAGGTAGGAGCTAAAGTTTCCACCCAGATCAGTCAGGCTAGGCTCGCGCAGGCTAGGATCTAGGCCGTTGTACATTGCACAGGCGGCCTTGAGCAGGCGAAAGCGCCAGTCAGCAGCGTAATTGATTGAAGTCTTAAAATCAACGTGAGTAGACTCTTTGACATTCTTGCACAGTAAATAGACGAACATCTTTTGCTCCTGGTTGAGACTTTGAAACGCAGGCAACTCATCTCTGAGTGCTGGACCTGGAAAGAAGTGCGAAAACAATGTAGTAGCGCACTATTTTTTGGTAAGAACAGCAACCAGCAAGGCTAATACAAGAACCAAGAACTCAATCGGTACTGCTTACACTTTTTCAACAGGGCGGCCTCGAGCTGATCAGTCGAGCCTGGTCGAACTTGTCGGATTGGCGAGGACGCGACCGCGCCAAAATCATCATTGGATCCGCTGGAATCTTCTGACATTGTGTTCAAACCGCCAGCTGGACCCACGGATTGGGGTCAGCTATGGCTGAAAATTTGCGTTTATGAGATACGATATGAGCTCGCAGAATGGCCCTAGCAATAATGCTCTAGTCCTAAAAAATTACAAAAGTCCACTTACGATCCACTAAAAAAGGATGCACTAAATAGTTGAAAATTTTTAACTATTCGTTTTAGTAAACAAGCATACAAAGTTAAATAAAAGATATAATGAGTATAAATAAGCAAATATATTTACAGATAAATGCAATCTATACATACTGTATAAATATTGCTAACATGTAGGAGCATACGCGAACGAATAGATCAAAATCGGAATTATCTAGCTGATCTGATTACGGTTGGTAACATAAGCAGGTAAGCTGGCAATGTGACATTGCACGGCAGTTTAGCATTAAAAAAATAGCAGATAAACCCTATGTATACAGAAAAGAACTAAATTTAAATAGAATTGACGATCAGGATTAGTATGCATCACTATTTAGATGCAATGAACAAAAAATCCATTTACTTAACAGCGAATGGGGCTGAAGAAGAGGCATGAAGATTTGAAGTATGAAGGAGTGAGGTGGATAATAAAGAGATGTTGGAAGAGAGGCGCGTGTGTGCATAAGAGTGGTTAGAGGTGTTAGAGGTTGAAGGAGTGAGGTGGGTGAAGGGTGGGGCAGGAGGTGTGAGATCGGTAAAGGAGTAGGGTTGGAGGAGTGAGGTGGTTGAAGGCGTGAGGTTTGAGGAGTGAGGCGGTTGTAGGTGGTCACATAATAAATAAGAAAAAATTCAAACCAGAATAGACAATTACACATTAGCAACGCTTTAAAATTGCAAAAGAAAAGTGCGAAAAAAGAAGCCGTGCAGCGGTAGAGGCTCGTTTAGATTCACTCGCGGCCGGATCAGGCGCAGTCCGGTGAGCGTCGCCTCGGCAACGCGCTTAGGCCGAGAGAGCACACCTCGTCCAAAAGGGAACAGGTCGCCTAGAGTAAAGATGCCTTTGAATTTTGATTCGCAAAGTTGATTGTGGCTGGAGGTACGGCACAGGCTCGGCTGATTGTGCAGCACTAGCAGGGCCTGGAATTTGTGACTAGACGGCAGCATCCGATAGGTGACAATCTCCAGGGAGCAGGGCAGACCGGCCGGAGCCAGCAGAGACGTCTGGACGGCGGATTGGTTGCCATGGGAACGAAGTTGAAATACCAGGGGTCGGTGGACAAGCCGCCGTGATAGCGTCAGCTCCGAAGGAGTGAGAAAGTCGCCCACCAAGCGTTCATCGTCGGTGCTGGCGGCGGAGGCACCGGCGGCGTCGGCAGGCGGAGCGGACCAGAACAGTAGGAAGTCACTGCGAGCCGGGTAGACTCGCTCGATTGCCTGGCCAACGCCGCGACTGTCGTCCTGCGTTGGCACAAAGAGAATCACAGGTAGATCACAATGAGAATCACAGGTAGATCACAATGAGAATCACAGGTAGATCACAATGAGAATCACAGGTAGATCACAATGAGAATCACAGGTAGATCACAATGAGAATCATAGGTAGATCACAATGAGAATCACAGGTAGATCACAATGAGAATCACAGGTAGATCACAACAAGAATCACAGGTAGATCACAATGAGAATCACAGGTAGATCACAACAAGAATCACAGGTAGATCACAATGAGAATCACAGGTAGATCACAACAAGAATCACAGGTAGATCACAATGAGAATCACAGGTAGATCACAATGAGAATCACAGGTAGATCACAATGAGAATCACAGGTAGATCACAATGAGAATCACAGGTAGATCACAATGAGAATCATAGGTAGATCACAATGAGAATCATAGGTAGATCACAATGAGAATCACAGGTAGGTCACAATGAGAATCACAGGTAGATCACAATGAGAATCACAGGTAGATCACAATGAGAATCACAGGTAGATCACAATGAGAATCACAGGTAGATCACAATGAGAATCACAAGTAGATCACAATGAGAATCACAGGTAGATCACAATGAAAATCACAAGTAGATCACAATGAGAATCACAGGTAGATCACAATGAGAATCACAAGTAGATCACAATGAGAAGCACAGGTAGATCACAATGAAAATCACAAGTAGATCACAATGAGAATCACAGGTAGACAGACAAACCTGTGACGTTCTCCGATGCAGCAGAATGTCCAGTCGGCCGTCTGGCAGCAGCGCGGCACCGTGGCTCTGCCCGGTGAGGATGGCGACACGTCGCCCGCCGCTGCGACCGCCAACGGGGCCGCAGAGAGCGATGGCTCCGGACACCGGGTAGACGCCAGATTCGAACGGAGCCTTCAATGGCCGATGCCTCCTGACCATGGCGGCCGAGTTGGCGTCAGTGTAAAAGTACTTGGCATTGTTCAAACCGAAATTGGCCCGCATGACCAGCTCGAGGTCCGCCGGCCTGGCCATATCGGACGGCTCCGTACTGGGCAGGTCGACCAGGTTGGTGACGCGAACAGCCGAGTCCATGGTGGCGGAGCCCGTATTGTACAGGGCCACGCGGTTTCTATAGTGATTCTGTTGGCGCATGATGGAGCTGCGGATTGGGCCGCGAATTGAGTAGACAACTGTGTCCGCTTGGAGGCCTTCGCGTGATAGCGGGGCTCCGGGCTCGACCTGCGTTTGAGAGCTTTCGAATTTAGCAAAATAAAGAGGACACCCTTCTGAAGCATTGGGGGAAGGGGAGGCCGCCCTACTGATGCATCAAGGGGAAGGGGAGGCCGCCCTACTGATGCATCAAGGGGAAGGGGAGGCCGCCCTACTGATGCATCAAGGGGAAGGGGAGGCCGCCCTACTGAAGCATCGAGGGGAAGGGGAGGCCGCCCTACTGATGCATCAAGGGGAAGGGGAGGCCGCCCTACTGATGCATCAAGGGGAAGGGGAGGCCGCCCTACTGATGCATCAAGGGGAAGGGGAGGCCGCCCTACTGATGCATCAAGGGGAAGGGGAGGCCGCCCTACTGATGCATCAAGGGGAAGGGGAGGCCGCCCTACTGATGCATCAAGGGGAAGGGGGGCCGCCCTACTGAAGCATCGAGGGGAAGGGGAGGCCGCCCTACTGAAGCATCAGGGGGAAGGACAGACCGCCCTACCCAAGCATGGCTCACCCCACCGCCCATGATGTAGGCGCCGCGCCGAGACTTGGCCAGTTTGAGGTAGCCGAACTCCAAGCTGAACGGCGCCGAATCTTGGCCGCCGCCAACAACATGCTGAACGCTGACAAAGTCGGGCTCTCCAGTTAAGCTGAAATTCAGCGCCAGTCGCAAGTTGGCCAGCGTCAGCACGCTGCGACTACCGCCGGATTCGTCAAGCCGGGCAACCCGAGGCCACATGGAGCTACTGTGGGCGAAATTCATGGCCACATTGGCAGGCGGACAACCAATTGTTTTATGCTGTTCCTCGTTGTCAGGGGCAACCGAGGCGGATGAAGCGACGAATCCGATTCGCGTAGCCGACAGCGGCGGCATCTGCAGGCAGACGAGCAAGTCGAATTGGGCGTCGCTTATGCCGCCGCTGATGCCGTCAAGGTGCGGCTCCACTTGGCAGCGGAGTCGCAGACTGGCGGCTAGTTTGAACAGGCGGACGTTGGCGGCGGACGAGGGCGGGCCGCGCAGGACAACAGTGTGACAGTCGTAGCGGCTCTGGCCGAGGGAATTCACAAACAGCAGTTCGCTGCGGTGCGCGGCTGCTGCCGGCTTCGGGATCTGAGAGAATGTGCGAGGGAAGTCATACTCTGACTGAAAAGCTTTGAGAAGCTACAGGATAGAAGCTTCAGGAGGGAAGCTACAATACGAAAACTAAAAGGAAAAATACAGGCGGGAAGCTACAGATAAAATAGGCTACAGAGGAGAAGCTAAAGGGAAGCTGTAAAGAGGGAAGCTACAGGAGGGAAGCTACAGAAGGGAAGCTACAGGAGGGAAGCTACAGAAGAGAAGCTACAGGAGGGAAGCTACAGGAGGGAAGCTATAGGAGGTACAGAAAGCTACAGGAGGGAAGCTACAGGAGGGAAGCTATAGGAGGTACAGAAAGCTACAGGAGGGAAGCTACAGGAGGGAAGCTACAGGAGGGAAGCTACAGGAGGGAAGCTACAGGAGGGAAGCTACAGGAGGGAAGCTATAGGAGGTACAGAAAGCTACAGGAGGGAAGCTACAGGAGGGAAGCTACAGGAGGGAAGCTACAGGAGGGAAGCTACAGGAGGGAAGCTACAGGAGGGAAGCTACAGGAGGGAAGCTACAGGAGGGAAGCTACAGAAGAGAAGCTACAGAAGAGAAGCTAAGGGAGCTGACTAGTAGCGAAGCTACTAGAAGGAAGCTACGGGATGGCATTTTTAGACGAAGAGTAATTTTTCGCTATTAATCAGCAAGCCACCAGTAGTCGGCCCAGTCTACCTGAAAGCCCACCGGTGCAGGCAGCCGGGGCGGCGAGCGCCACCCGCCGTCGAACGCCGCATCAAAGATGAGCGCTGTCGAGCCGACGCCAATCAGACTGGCCAGAGCAGCTGACAGGGCTTCAACGGACCGATTGAAAGCGCTTGGCAGAACCTTAGCCAGGTATTGCTCTTCAATAACCTCTTGCGTTGACGTGCCAGTGATGGAGTCGTGATGCTGGAATAGGGATAAATTACGCCGGGCCCATTCTAGTTTGGGAAAAATCTCCCTATAGAGTTGTTCGTTGCCGCTATGCAGCGCCGCCCTGGTGGAGAAAATCTCGGCGGCTCTTAGAAGAGATTCGATCTCGCGACTGCATCTGAAAATACGAGTATAATCAATGTCAGGGCGGTGATTACAGAAGCCGACTTTTGAATCCCTAATTTCAAGTGAGGCGCTAAAGGACAATTGGGGGGGTCGATTTTTATGTCGATTTCGCTTGTATTTAGGGCGCGATAGTAGTCCTAGATCTTGTAGTGTCCTGTACGTTTACAAAATAAACTGCAACAATTTCTTTAATCAGCACCTCTTAAGTCCAGGCCGGGACGTGAAATAGCCACTCCAGTAGTCCTCGTCCTTGTCCGTATAGGTGTAAAAATCGCCCATATAGTTTGGTAGACGGCCACTCTCAGGCTGTTTAGACATTTCTTTGCGTACCTCGGCAAAATAATCTTTCATAGTGCCAAATTTGATTTCAATATTCATACTGGAATGACTGTTCATATAGTCCATCAGCTTCTTATAATTATTGTACTGCTGGTTCCACTCCTCCTCCCGATCCCAGCGGAAATCATCGCCAAGCGGCAGCATGAGCACGTTGTGCCTGAAGAATTTGCTCTTGGACTCGAGCTGCTGGAACAGCATGTCAGACAGCCGGTTCACATTCCTCTGATCAACATTGGTGCCTAAACTTTCCGACAATTCGCCGTCGATGCTGCGAAAATCGAAATATAGACAGAACGAGGGATTCGGACCGCAAGAGTATTTGATCTGATAGAGCATGAAGGGCAACACGCTGGTTAGCAACTGGCTGTCGGGCCCGGAGCTGCTGCTCCAAAATGACTGCCAGTTAAATTCTAGCGCGCGTTCCCGCCTAAGCATATCCTTGATGTGCTCGTTAATGCGCAGGATTATGTAATTCTTAATTCCGGCTAGAGACTGCAGATGAGGCGACAGCAGCGAGTAGCCGAACGGATCAACATTCCAATAAGTTTCCGGCCTGACGCCCAGGTTCTGCTGCACCCAAAGATGCCCGTCAAGCATTTGATTGATCAAGGCGAAATAGTGCGTTGACGCTTCATCAGGTGACACCCAGCTGCCGCCAGTGATTTCTAATCGGCCCTGTCTCACCAGAGACTTCATCGAGGCCCGCTGCTCAGGCGTGGCCTCGGAGAACCAGGTGCTGAGAAAGACTGACTCAGTCCAGATAAAGCGCATATCCGGCCACTTAGTAAGGTACTTTAATGCGTAGTTAAGGACGTTGCGCGTCTGCAGGTGATAATAGTTATCGTAGGACTTCAGCCAATTGGGATCGTTGTGCGAGTGCGGCACTACAAATACTGTCAACTTTTCACCTTTGGGTTTCAGTGCTTCTAACGATTTAGGCACTTGGACGCCATTCTCAAAAGTGACAGCCTTTGGATCGTAGCGTCTGTCGAATCTGCCTAGCAACTGGTTGGCAAAGAATGTTTTCACACCGACTAACTGTTTATTAATAATAGTACAACGATCTGTTAGAGATTCCTGCAATTCAGGCTTGGGCAGTGGATGCAGGGAATCGCCCAAATGCGGCTGCTCATCAACATCAAGCGAATCATCATTGATTGACAGAGACCGCTCGCGTTGATAGCTAACAGAATAGAATGTCAGCACTATGAATATGATAGCAAATAAGGTCAGGAGGCACCAGATTCGCGTCTTGAATCTCATATTCATGAATGCCAAAATTTACTTTATTTAATAAAAAGCCAGAATCTGAAATTAAAAAAAAATACTGCAATAACTACTAAAAGTATTTTAGTTACCAAAGTCAAAACTCTAAAAAGCAATTAAGAAAGATACCACTGAAAGTTGTATGCATTACATACCTTTTAGGGACAAGATCCACAAATAGTTGCATAGGGCATGCTTGATACGCTGTTGCAATAATTAATAATATAGTATTTTTATTTAATGTCTTTACATTAACTACTTTGCAACTTCTCAGTCACTAAAATGTTTTTTTATATAAAATGAAACTGGAATATAGCCAAGAGGGGAAGGGAGCCATTTTGACCTAAGTTATTAATAAGAATATTGTTTCTCCTTGCGAGCAACTTTAGTCCTTCTATAACCTTAGGCTTTGGTCACCCCTCTAGTAACTTAATTATCCAAATACTTTATTAATAACATAACCATACAATTTCTAAAGTAGCTTTGCAAATTGTATATATATATACATTTATATAATAATATATATATTATATATAAGTTATATATATATATATATAATTTAGGAAATAAAATCTGCAACCTTATTAGAGGTCTAAAACAATTTTTAAAGAACAGTTCATTTTTCTTAGCTTGTAAAGGCATGACAAAGATATAGTATTATTCTAATTTCTAAATATTTAAAAGTATACTTAAATCACTAATTTCAAAGGGAATGTCTTTGGAAACTCATATAAATAGCTATTAGCTCTGTTGTAACCAAGGGTTCAAGTGCACTGAATGTTCCAATCAAATGCAAAACCTCTTATAGCTTAGAATAATTATGTTAGCAAAATATTTCAATGGCAACTAATTAGATAATGAGGCATTTTAGAACCTAAAGACAGTCATAGCTAATTCTGCTATTTGCCTGGAGCATAGTCATATATACCAAGGTTTGGGCATTCTAGAAAATTCTGCAAGTATACTAGATACCATATGCAAAAACAACCCTTTGTTGCAATAGGAGCTACTATAATAGTCAACTGGTATTGTATTAATTTTATAGTTGCATAGTGTACAAAAATTTCAACAGTGACAGGTTAATAGTCAAATTGAGTTTAAATATTAAAAAATTATATTTTCATTTAGAACTAAGATTTTTATCAATTTTATTTCTTACAATAGATATAAATTTGGCAAACTTGAGCTTCTCCAAACTAGTCCTTGCAATTGGAATGAGGCGATTTGGCAGCCAATCACCAGTAAAGTCATAAAAAATCATCTTTTTAATTCAAAGATCTAACTAGCAAGTTCTATATATGATGCTTGCACGATCTTGGGCTAATAAAACAGTAATCACAGATTATCAATGTAAATATGTTCTAGTGCGTTTATGTACTTTTGCTTATCTAAATATATTTTATTGTCATTATTAGCTTTTGCTTTTTTGTGAGAAAATATTTAAGGCCTGTTCAGAGTCCACAGATTTGTATAGCTAGTGTAACAAAAGTATTTTTATATAATATAGCTAGCCTGTTTAGCTGCGATCTTGTTTCTTTACAAAATTTTTGCACAGAAATTAAGCAGGATATAATTAAACTAAAAACGATATTCAGGCTTACATTTATTAATATGAATTGCACAAGTAATTTTTCACCTAAATTTCTAAACTTCTAAACTTCTAAATGCAACGGCATTTATAAGGCTCACGAAATGGAATCCTAAATTTAAATTAAACAGCAATTTCAAATAGGCCGTGGCGTAGCTAGGGGGATATTACCGGATATAGTCATACGGATATGGGGACCCATCATATTTCCTCCCCCAGCGGCAGAAAAATTGTGGGAGAGTTGATAGGGGGGAGTATTACCATTAAAATACAGTCAATTTTTTTCTCTTCCATAGCTATTATTTGAATTATTCGTTCAATATTTTTTCATTTTATACCCTATAGAAAACTGCAAATGGGATTCAGATTTTGCCGAAAAAAAGCGGTTTAATTCTCCGCGACACACTTGAATTTGCTATATAGCCAATAATAATAGTGCTAAGGGTTAATAAAAAAATCCATTTAAATTTTCACGCTTTTGTATAGATACCCTCAATGGCATTTTTAAGAATAATAATTTTGTTAAGTGACTTTAAATATTAGTGGGCGCCATTTCAACATTCGGCACCAATTCAACGACTTAAAAGAGTTCTTCTAAGTAAGATTATTCACTCACTCACTCACTTACTTTTGTGAATGACCAGAAGACTAAAATCGTCATGTGCATCTTAGCCAGTTAGACACTTTGATCAAAGCCGTGTTAGACACTTTGATCAAGGCGATGCAGTAAAACTACAGTTTAAAAGCAGATCACAACCTCTTCAGCCAGAGACAATACACATTATAATGACACCTTAACGTCCTCTTGGCCAATTTAGTAAAAAATATGGCCCATATTTTGTCCTGTAGATGGTTATAGAGTAGTCAACGTCTCTAAAACTAAATATAAGCTAGAAACTAAACCCAAGTATCAATTTTTGTGATGTCATTTTTAAGTTTGCTGCATTGATGAAATATAGTGAATATTTGATCTAAATGTACTGAATAGCTACTTTTATGTTTATCATTAAGTAGTTAAGAGCGAGTCGATTTATGTTTTTATGTTAAAAAATTGAGTACAATCTTGAGCTATTGCAGAGTAAAGCAGATTTAGAGGTAGGAACATGGAACATGCTATTCTATTTTATTTCAGTGATAGGTTCATGTAATACAAAATATTTTGTATATTATATCTATACCCCATTATAGTATATTCCACTATTTAATATTACATTATATATCCATGTATAAATATATATTTTGCTGGATAGTGGACAATAATTCAACAGTAAATGGATTTTTTAAAGAAAATTTTAATATTATCATAAACAAATTTAAAATCTTAAAAAATTATTATTATACTAGAAATATATGTCACATGCTTTTTAAATTCCTATTTATTTGTTTTTTTATTTAACAATTTATTGGTAGCAAACCATAATAGCAAATGGTCAAAATAGCAAATGTCAAAATGGCAAATTCAACATTTTTTATAATCAATATGGCAAATTTATGAAGATTGTCCAGTTGGACAGTATAAAATTTTTTATTTTGATTTATCATGTATTTTATTTTTTTATCTTTTGTAGAAAAGCCAATTATTTTTTACTACATTTTTTATCCTTTATTCTTCATGGAAATATTGTACAAAGTAATATGGCTAAGATCTCTGCTCTGTGGTTCTGAGTTTTTTGTGTCATTGTCATGCCATGATATATCAAAATTGTAAATGGCATACTCAGTATATCAAATGGCATAACAATTTTGATGAAAAAACCCAGTATGCATGCTTATTAAGTGCTTTCTTACATATTATGCCAATGGGATATTGTAATTGAAAGTGGCATAACAATTTTTAAGCTATTATGCCTAAAATTTTTTAGAAAAAACCCTACTGTGGCTAATCAATATAAGTTTCAACAGAGCACTTGTTTGAACTAGCTTGATTGGCCCACTGCATCTATTTCTCTTTTTCTCCTACATTTACCCTCCTGTGCATACATTGTGTATTTATGTGCTTAGCAAGCCAATCACATTTAATAACTTTGTTAGAGTTTGCTAAACAAATCAAAGCATTTCTCTACCCAGCTAGAGGTTTGCACTTTTTGTTGAATTGACTGCTAAGTCAGGTTGGAATATTAATATTTTTTCTATGTTTATACTTGTATAATATTACATGTATACCAAGGATAATTCACCATTTTGGTACCAAAAATATTGAAAATTCACCTTTTTGCATTTGCAGTTTTCATACTGCCATTTTAATGGAAATAATTGCCATTTTATGGGGAAATATCCACTTGAGTATAGTTACAATAGGTCAAATCTACCTAGATTCCCTCTTATAACAGCTTACTTAAGGTATGCTAATTGATAGATTCCATTATTTTGTCTCACTACTAACTTGTATGCCAAGTTAAGCAAAATAAAAAACAATATTGTCTACCTACTAATGGTTTGTATCAAGTAAGGTTTTTGCATAAAAATATAACATAGTATAGACCTGAGATAGTAACAAGGCAGTACTTTGTTCAATTTGATATGAAAAAAGCCAGTTATACATAATTTGAGCTTATTTGCTATAATTACAATACATGATTATCAATGATGTACCATAATTTGGAGTGTTTGTGTCTAGCTACTTGAGTCAAGCTGATAAAATGAAAGGCTGTCTTTAGCATACACTTAAAACACACAGACACACACACACACACCAGCCCATGTAATTTATCATTTCGTATTTTGAAGTTTTAATTTTTTAAGCAATATACAGTAGCCTTATAAATCGCTTTATCCCCCCCAAGTTTCTTACATCCTTGCTTCTCCGTTCACTCGTTTGTCATTGGCTGGACCTCGTAACATTTGGCGTACAGTAGGTGGGGGGCGAGACAGAACGTTGGCAGCTTTTCCCTATCCTTTCCACTCGCGCGTTGCACGTATTAGTTCGAAGGACCAAATTTCGTGGGGCGACGGGACGAGAGTTTTGGATGGGATGGGAGCCGGTTTGTTTGCGGCGCGGATCTGGCTAGTATAAAAATTCAACCAGTTTTTTTTTTCGTGCGGTCTCGCTTTGTACTAAAACTGGCAAGCTTCGGTGGAACTTTGCAGGCAAATTATTTGTGTGTTTGTTTGGTTTGCAGCGTCGCCAGCTTATTGACGTTGTCTTAGTTGCCATCCTCTCTGGCCTGCCAGCCAGGCTCGCCTGCTCGGCCTAACTATGACCAGCCAGTCTGGCCCAGCCGCTTCGCCTCGTCGCCCCGCAGGCGGTGGCAGCAACAGCAACAAAACTCAAACAGTGAAAGTGGTGCTGCTAGACGATACGGTGAATTCGTTTCAAGTGCCCGTAAGTAGCTCGGCTAATTCTGCATCATGCAATCTGATCTTTGCCATCCGATTTGAACTTGTGAACAGAAAAAAATCTTTAAGTAGAGTAAAGAAGAAAAACTTCCTTTTAGCTCCTCCCCTCTTTCTCCTCTCTGTCGCGTGTTCCCTCTCGGTCAGGCAGGCTTCTCTCAGCAGTCTGCCTATGCGTGTCTCGTTCTCCCCCCCTACTCCTCCGATGCCCATGGCTTGCCTACTCTCCGCTTGGCTGCTCCTGCCCAGGCTACGGACTAGACTAGGGAGTTTTGTGGCCGCATGGGGTCGTCACGAGCCGGCCCTGAGTCCCCAACCCTCCCCCCCCTGCCGCCGCCGCCCGCCGCCAACTCAAAGCTCCCTTAGTTAGCTTCCTGGCTAAATTTCAATTGATCACTGGTCTGCGCTGATGATAATGCGCCGTGATGCCCGACCTCTGCTGCTGCTGCTGCTGATGATGACTGCAGCCTCAAATTTAGTAAACAGTAAGCCTAGGAGGAGCTGCCTAGGCCCAATGGTCATCTCCCCCCGTGTGTGTGTTGTTGGCCTAAGTTTTTTAGCTTTGACTAGAAAAAATACCTTTCGCACCGTTAGTGGAGCGAGCTTGCTGGTGCCGTGCGAACTTAGAAAAAAAACTCGATTGTTATTTTCCCCACTTTTGGGCGAATTTTTTTTCATTCTTTGCATCCAACTGTCTAATCTCTTTGATGGATGCAGGCTGCCTCTGTGTGCACCAGTGATTGCACTAGGTGGTCGGCAATGCTTAAATATCTACCTCTATCTGTCTCTCTCCTTTATCTTTCGTATACCTTCAGTTCACTCCAAAGGGTCTGTTTATGCTACAGACTCTGCACTTACATATTCAGGTGTTACTGTTAGTAGTTTAAGAAAAATAAAGTTAAAAATAGAATGCATCGATATATTAGTTAGTTATTTAGTTAAGGATGATGACTTGCTGAGCTGATATAGGCTTGTTGTGCCTTCCCTTGATAAGAAGCTGCTTGCGTTTTTGCCTACTGTACTCAAGCTCAGCGAGGGCGACTGACTGACTGACTGACTGGACTGATTGCGGCCAAATTCAATTATCGATCGGTTTCGTGTGCTACGTTGGGGGTTGAGAGATGAGGTGGTATTATCTGTCTAGCTGTCTGAGTCGCTCTTTCTGTCTCTGTCTCTCTCTAGTAATTTAATATGGCCAGATTATTAATGAAGCCCGGACCAGAATCCTGTAGTCTGGCCTCGAGATTGGCAAGCGGATTAAAGAATTTTCTGCTTGTTTAGTTCTTGTTGTTTTGCGTGTGCATGCACGCGTGGGTGCGTCTCAGGCTCATTGGCGGTAAGATTTTTATCAGTGGTAGCTTGACTTTCTTATCCTGTCGCCTTTGTGATGATAAATGCAAGTTAAAGAACAAATCAGTCACACTTTTATGACCACGGCGTGTCTTACCCGATCCAAACCCTCCCTCAGTGCCGCGTGCCTGGCCAAGAACTGTTCAATGCGGTCGTTAAAAAGTTGCGCCTATTGGAAGTGGACTATTTCGATTTGGAGTTTCTGTCCAAAGAGGGTCGACAGGTTGGCGCTGACTGCCTTGCTGTTTTAGCTTATTTTGTTAACATTGTTAACCCTGTCTCACCCTGTGTCAACTGTCTCACCCTGTCTCACCCTGTCTCACTATCTCAGTGTCTCACCCTGTCTCAACTGTCTCACCCTGTCTCACCCTGTCTCACCCTGTCTCACCTGTCTCACCATGTCTCTGTGTCTTCACTGTCTCACTATCTCCCCCTGTCTCACTATCTCAGTGTCTCAGTGTCTCACCCTGTCTCAACTGTCTCACCCTGTCTCACCTGTCTCACCCTGTCTCTGTGTCTTCACTGTCTCACTATCTCCCCCTGTCTCACTATCTCAGTGTCTCAGTGTCTCACCCTGTCTCAACTGTCTCACCCTGTCTCAACTGTCTCACCCTGTCTCAACTGTCTCACCCTGTCTCAACTGTCTCAACTGTCTCACTCTGTCTCGCTATCTCACCCTGTCTCACCCTGTCTCACTATCTCACCCTTAAAACCAGTATCAACTAGTCTCACTCACTGCTTACTCTGTTTATCTTACTCTGTCTGATTCTATTTTTCCCTTGCAAGTGCCATTCCACTCCGTATTAAAAACTTGGTTTGCTACTTGAAAAAAAACCGACGTTACACTCGCACCTAAAATTATATTCCTATCCCGCAGTGCTGGCTGGACCATTCGAAAACTCTGCCAAAGCAGTGCCCCTCCTCCATCGAGCTGGTGTTCTATTTTTCAGTGAAATTTTATCCACCTGATCCGCACCTATTAGAGGACGAATTTACTAGGTGAGTTAATTAGGCAACTCTAGCTGCTTCAGTGAAGGCCTTCTTGGCCTGAAAAACATATTTGACTTACAGCAAGGTCAACTGTCTGGATTCATTGAGCTCTATGCA
>CATNEM010000268.1:0-12500 GCA_950096795.1 Macrostomum cliftonense | reverse complement strand
CCGTGGGCTTTCAATGTCCTGGTCTTTTTAAGACGTCGATGCCTCTTATAGCTTTTTTCACCAAGTAAACAAAAATCCATTCTCAGTCAAAACGTCAAACCTTAAAATCCCCTTAACTACTTACTGATATGCAGCCGAGATCGGCGATTTCCTCGAGGACGAATACCTGGACGCGCTCTACCTGACCCAGGTGAAAGTGCTGCCCGAGCCGGCCTCTGACGAGCTGCTCCGCAAAGTGATGGAATATCACCGGGCGCATTAGTGAGTTCCCCCGCATAACTAATCGATTCTAGATTTATTGATTGATTGGTTGATTGTCAGCTGTGATTTCTATAATTCTATATATATATTTTTTGCAGCGGCCTATCACCCGAGGACGCCGAGTACAGCCTGCTGGACACTGTGCGCAAGGTCGAGCTCTACGGAGTCCGCCTGCACGCCGCTAGGGTGAGCGACTTGTTGGTCAGCTTAGGACTCAGTCTGAGCGTGGCAGATGGTGAAGGGAGCTTGGCTGCTTTAGAGTCCACGACTAGAAGTTAATACTATTGACATAATGAATTATTTCTAATAGATTGATTACTTTTCTAGGGTTTGGAAGCCTTGCCAAAAGGGGCATAGCAACTGGGCCAACAGCTTTTTTTCGGATTCTCATAGACTCTAAAATTTTGATCGAGGGTTAGGACGGACTTCAGCATGATGGAGTGAGATTTTTAGCCCGTTCCATCGAACAGATGGATTTTAGGCTGCTGCAATGCTACAGCTAGATTTGAATACTATTGACTCATTGAAGAGTAATTTTAAGATTTCAAACGGACTTAGAGAGAGATTTTTAGACTTTGAACGGACTTGTAGAGAGCTTGTAGAAATCTCTCTTGTAGAGAGATTTTGAGACTTCAAACGGGCTTGGAGTGAGATTTTGACACTTCTAACTGACTTGGAGTGAGATTTTGACACTTCTAACTGACTTGGAGTGAGATTTTGAGCCTTCAAGCTGGCTTTGAGAGAGATATTGAGCCTTTAAACGGGCTTTCAGAGAGATTTTGAGCCTTCAAACGGGCTTTGAGAGAGATTTTGAGCCTTCAAACGGGCTTTGAGAGAGATTTTGAGACGTCTAACTGGCTTGGAGAGATATTTTAAGCCTTCAAACGGGCTTTGAGAAAGATTTTAAGACTTCAAACGGGCTTGGAGAAAGATATAGAGACTTCAAACGGACTCGCGAGAGATTTTGAGACTTCAAACGGGCTTGGTGAGACATTTCGAGGCTTTGAACAGACTAAAGGGAGATTTATAAAATAAAGAAAAAGCTATTAGAATGATATTATAAGATCAGAAGTTATTAGCTTCACGTCTTTGTTAGTTAAGTAGTGAAAATACATTTCAAACCTAAATAGCTCGTAAAAGTATGATATTAAGATTCCATTACCATTGATGCATCAGACTGATAATTTGGGTGTACAATGATAACGAAGTAATGATGTTTGGAATAATTGAGAATGTAGTTTTACGGCTATAGACTTGGCCATTATCATTTTCAAACCACTGCTATTGCTAAAACAAACCAAGAGAATGAAAAGCCAACATTCAACGTTAATGCTGTCCCCGCAATCGAACTCATAATTAGTGGGACCGCAACGGCCTTGCCGCCTTAGTTTACCAAGGCAATCATCAACTTGAGAAAAAGAACTGATCAGTGCATTGGCGTTAATGGCCAGAGCTGCGCAGTGGTCAATGGGATGCCTATATAGATTAATTGATCAACCAATCTAGGCCTGGGTCATGCTAGCTAGGTACTGTAGCAGTTTTTTGATTGACAAGCTTGGTAACCATTTGGTCCGAGGTACGGACCTAATAATAATAAGGAAAAAGTTAGTAGCACTTGGCTGCCATTGATTTTGGTGTTGCCCGCGTTGAGGCGATAAATGTAGATACTGACACTGGGGTCGTTCTATAAAACTTTCGTAACTAGCTTTCGAACGTAACTCCTATCTCGGTAATGTAAAAAGTTCCAACTTACGATCAAACTTAAGCTACGCAAGCTTTATAGAACGACCCCACTGTCTTTTATCAGAATATGTTCTATTAAGCTGCTGTTGACATTTAGAAAAAAACTCAAGATCTCCATTTTGTCTTTCAATTTACTCGGTATTTTACCAAAGCTACACTAGTTCCATCTTTATGATTAATACTTGTGATTTTTTACCTAGGGGATCCATTCCTGAATTAATATCAGGAATTTCTCAACTAAGCAGGGAGTTCCCTACTTTTAATTTGTAACAGCGATTTCCCGACATACCGAGGGAAATTTTCCCGATATTTGTATCGGATTTCCCAAATCAGCCGGGAAATCCTACTCTAAATTTGTATCAGGGATTTCCCAAATCAGCCGGGAAATCTCACTCTAAATTTGAATCATGTGTTTCCCAAATTAGCCGGGAAATCCTGCTCTAAATTTGTATCAGGGATTTCCCAAATCAGCCGGGAAATCCTACTCTAAATTTGTATCAGGGATTTCCCAAATCAGCCGGGAAATCCTACTCTAAATTTGTATCAGGGATTTCCCAAATCAGCCGGGAAATCCTACTCTAAATTTGTATTAGTTGTTTCCCAAATTAGCCGGGAAATCCTACTCTAAATTTGTATTAGGAATTTCCCAAATTAGCCGGGAAATCTCACCCTAAATTTGTATCAAGGATTTCCCAAATCAGCCGGGAAATCCTACTCTAAATTTGTATTAGGGATTTCCCAAATTAGCCGGGAAATCCTACTCTAAATTTGTATTAGGGATTTCCCAAATTAGCCGGGAAATCTCACTCTAAATTTGTATTAGGGATTTCCCAAATTAGCCGGGAAATCTCACCCTAAATTTGTATCAGGGATTTCCCAAATCAGCAGAGAAATCCTACTTTTTGTTAAATTAGGAATCAGGGACTTCCCAACTTATCAGACCGACTGGGTATTCTCATTCTAATTTTATAGTAGGGATCGTTCCTTTAATGCTTGTGCAGTGTTCAGTAGTGAACTTCCAATCAATCCCTTCAAGGATCACGACGGCCTCCCGCTGAACCTGGCGGTGGCGCATCCAGGCGTGCTGGTGTTCCAAGCCGCCGTCCGCGTCAACACCTTCAGCTGGGCCAAGGTTCGCAAGCTCAGCTTTAAACGGAAAAAATTCTTAGTGAAATTGCATCCGGACACTTATGTGAGTTGTTTCCATTGTATCTTCTTTAATGGGCTTTTCGTGTGTTTGCATTGTACTAATCAATGGGTTTAGTTTTCGATCTTCGGATTGCTCGTCATAGAACAAGCGGAGTTCGAATTAGAGAAGCTGTTGTTAAAGCAGATTTTTAGCACAGTAGAGCTTCACTTTGTGCTGCGATAGAGACCGCAGTTCGTTTGGCCTTCATCTAGATTTTCCTTTAGGGAGGAAAAAACTAGCGGCAGTCTGTGTGCCGGCGAACAGCCGGGGTGATTCGGGGCAAAATAGAGGGAAAGAATCGTGCGAGAAAAGTGAGAGAAGGGATGAGGGAGAAAATTGGGAGAATTTTGTCCATCACTTTTCCCAGTCAGTTACCCGGCCTTGCCTGTCTGCCTGCCACCCCGGTCGCGGTCCCCTCTCCCACTCGCCTTACTTTTCCAACTAAACTTGCCGCTTGCTCCAATTCGGCAGCCAATTTTTCTGCTTCAGCGTTCCAAAAAAGAGAGTGGGATAGAAAATGATTGAGAGAGAAACTGTGGGAAAGTGAGTTATCTGCGGCCGTGTGGGCGCGCGGGAATGCAGTGTGTGATGCGATTTCTACATCTCAGAAACTGTGTGTTAAAAAGCACAGATTGGTGGATTAGCGAATCGCCGGGCATTTGGCGTCCTTTAAGTATCCTTCTTCTTTGTCTCTTTTAATGCGGCCATCGTTCTGGCTAAATGGACCTCGTGTATTCAGAATTTTTTGACCAAAATCAATGACGGCTTTGTTATGCCGTCATACAGATTTCCAAGTGAGAGAATGAAAGCCAATTGACGAATTACCAGCAAGTCCTGAGTATACTGACAGGCGCTGACTAGATACTGACAGATGCTGACTGGATACTGACAGATGCTGACTAGATACTGACAGGCGCTGACTAGATACTGACAGATGCTGACTGGATACTGACAGATGCTAACTGGATACTGACAGATGCTGACTGGATACTGACAGGCGCGGACTAGATACTGACGGGCGCTGACTAGATATTGTGACTGCTGACTAGATATTGTGACAGATGCTGACTAAATATTGACAGACTGTGACCAGATACTGACAGACTCGGAATAGATACTGACAGACTGTGACCAGATACTGACAGACTCGGAATAGATACTGACAGACTGTGACCAGATACTGACAGGTGCTGACTAGATATTCACAGGCTGTGACCAGATACTGACATGCGCTGACTGGATACTGACAGGCTGTGACCAAATACTGACAGGCACTGACTAGATACTGACAGGCTGTGACCAGATACTGACAGGCACTGACTAGATACTGACAGGCTGTGACCAGATACTGACAGGCACTGACTAGATACTGACAGGCGCTGACTAGATACTGACAGACTCTGACTAGATACTGACAGGCGCTGACTAGATACTGACAGACTCTGACTAGATACTGACAGACTCTGACTAGATACTGACAGACGCTGATTAGATACTGACTAGATTTTGATAGTTAACAGATACGGGTGGCCAAGTTTTCGTGAATATTTCATTTACTGTACTTTGACCAGCCGTACGATATGCTCACCGTGTGACACTGTTAGCACAGAGTGCAGCCAGTAGTTTTAAGACCGTTTATAGTGCTATCTTGCTGCATGCTTTAAACTGACTGTTTATTCAGCTGCAGGTGGCCCTCATCTGCGGCATTTAGTTGATTATCACTTGTCTCTATGTATATTACCTACCTGCCTGCCTGCCTGCCTTTCCATCTGCAAAAGAAGAAGTTTTTTTGTCGAAATAAATAAGATATGGGTCATATAAGATGCGCTGCAAGGCGAAAACCATTGAAAGGCGAGATGAAATTAAAGAAGAGAGCTCTTCCTGCTTAGTATTCCAGGCAGCTAAGCAGAACAAAGAATGTATTAAACGCATTGTATCATCCAGAATTTCATTTCTTCTAGTAGCAAAATGAATAAGCTTGATATTTGTGTCTTTGCCTGCTTAGATAGTGAAAATGATTTTTTAATTGCTACATTTTTGTAAGCCTTTGCTTTGAAAGGCATGAAATAAATGGCCCATAAAGAAGAGCAATAGACGATTCTAATTTTATTTTTAACGGTAATGTAGCAGTGAAATTAAATAGGTGCGTTTAATAAAAAAATAGAAATATTTTATGTTGGGACTCTCTAGCTGGGTTTATTAAACTCGAGGGAAAAATCTTACATCCACTGAATCTTGTTAAGTAAAGATATTACAATAGTGAAGGCAGTTATTTTATGGGAATTAAACCCTCTTATAAGCGTCAATGATACTGTAATGAATTAAATTCGTACGGACAGTAATTCAGGTTATTATTTCCCTTAGTCACAAAGATTCTAGTGAGGAATTCCCTTAACGGATATTCAGGTCAGGAATTTCCTTAGTAACAAGACGTGTTCGGTCGGGGAATCCCTTAGTTACGCAAATTAGGCTGAGTAATCCCTTTAGTAGCATGTATTCGTTTGGGGAATCCCTTAGTTACGGATATTCGGGTGAGGGAATTCCCTTAGTTACGGAGATTTTGGTGAGGAATTCCCTTAGTTACGGATATTCAGGTCAGGAATTCCCTTAGTTACGGATATTCTGGTGAGGAATTCCCTTAGTTGCGGATATTCAGGTCAGGAATTCGCTTAGTTACGGTGATTCTGGTAAGGAATTCCCTTAGTTACGGATATTCAGGTCAGGAATTCCCTTAGTTACGGAGATTCTGGTGAGGAATTCCCTTAGTAACTTGTATTCGTTTGGGGAATCCCTTACTTACGGAGATTCTGGTGAGGAATTCCCTTAGTTACAGATATTCTGGAGATGAATTCCCTTAGTTACGGATATTCAGGTCAGGAATTCCCATAGTTACGGAGATTCTGCTGAGGAATTCCCTTAGTAACATGTATTCGTTTGAGGAATCCCTCAGTTGCGGATATTCTGGTTAGGAATTTGCGTAGTTAGGGAAATTTGGGTATGGAATTCCCTAGTAAAAGGCATTCGGTTGGGAAATCCCTTAGAGATTCGAATGAAAAAGTTTTGATTTGTTGACTGACAAGAGGGCCTGAGGCTCAGAAGAAAATATTTGGAATTCCCACAAGAGACCAGCATCAAGTGCAGGGAATTTTTGTCTTCGTTGCACGCGTTATGCATGAAATTAATTGAGCGCCTCATCGTCCATATAGGATGCGGGTTGTCAACTGGATCCTTTGGGGGGCGAGAGAAGGCGTGCATTAAGTGCCTCGAGGCAGTTGCTAGGCTAGTCTGTATGTCACCTTAGCACCCGGTGCGCGACATCCCAATTTCATTCAATATCTCATATATTGCATATATATCTTTCATTTCCTTCTTTTCCTCATCTAATATTAGTCGCTCCGTTTTGTTGTTTTGAGGGCAGCTTTCGTACGCTCTAGCTGGTAGGTTCACGGGCGCGACGAGTGGACCAGGAAGGTTTTGCACGAAATTACGCCTCGTGTTGGCACGCGCCTCTTCTCAACCGCCTCAGAAAATCAGCGTCAGGCGGCAAATTGGATTTCTTCCTTCCCTACTTGGCCAATATTTCTGCTTCTGTAATTTTTGTGGCTGTTCAAGGCCAGGGGGTGACGGGGTAGGGCAGAGCCTAGGGCTGACTGTCGCTGGAGCAAGTTTTGAATTTTCTTATACTTTGATGGCGCTCTTTTTTAGCTCAGCTGGAGTTTTCGCTTTGACTGTTTGCACTTTTAGTCTGTGCTGCAACAAGGCAGCTGAAGCATGCTGGTAGACGGCATATGTTCACTGGAGCACGTGGAATGCATTGAAAGCATCGGGATGGGAGACCGCTGAAGTTTCAGATGGGAAGACCGCTGTAGTGTCCGGATGGGAGACCGCTGAAGTGTCAGATGGGAGACCCGCTGAAGCATCAGATGGGAGACCGCTGAAGCATCAGATGGGAGGTCGCTGAAGTGTAAGATGGGAGAACCGCTGATGTGTCGGATTGGGAGACCGCTGAAGTGTCAGATTGGGAGACCGCTGAAGTGTCGGATGGGAGACCGCTGAAGTGTCAGATGGGAGACCGCTGAAGCATCAGATGGGAGACCGCTGAAGCATCAGATGGGAGGTCGCTGAAGTGTAAGATGGGAGGTCGCTGAAGTGTAAGATGGGAGACCGCTGATGTGTCAGATTGGGAGACCGCTGAAGTGTCGGATGGGAGACCGCTGAAGCATCAGATGGGAGACCGCTGATGTGTCGGATGGGAGACCGCTGAAGTTTCAGATGGGAGACCGCTGAAGTGTCGGATGGGAGACCGCTGAAACATCAGATGGGAGACCGCTGAAGTGTCAGATTGGGAGACCGCTGAAGTGTCGGATGGGAGACCGCTGAAGTGTCAGATGGGAGACCGCTGAAGCATCAGATGGGAGACCGCTGAAGCATCAGATGGGAGGTCGCTGAAGTGTAAGATGGGAGGTCGCTGAAGTGTAAGATGGGAGACCGCTGATGTGTCAGATTGGGAGACCGCTGAAGTGTCGGATGGGAGACCGCTGAAGCATCAGATGGGAGACCGCTGAAGTGTCGGATGGGAGACCGCTGAAGCATCAGGATGGGGAGACCGCTGAAGTGTCGGATGGGAGACCGCTGAAGTGTCAGATGGGAGACCGCTGATGTGTCGGATGGGAGACCGCTGAAGTGTCATGATGGGAGACCGCTGAAGTGTCAGATGGGAGACCGCTGAAGTGTCAGATGGGAGACCCGCTGAAGCATCAGGATGGGAGACCGCTGAAGTGTCGGATGGGAGAACCGCTGAAGTGTCAGATGGGAGGACCGCTGAAGTGTCAGATGGGAGACCGCTGATGTGTCAGATGGGAGACCGCTGAAAGCATCAGATGGGAGACCGCTGAAGTGTCGGATGGGAGACCGCTGAAGTGTCAGATGGAGACCGCTGAAGTGTCAGATGGGAGACCGCTGATGTGTCGGATGGGAGACCGCTGAAGTTCAGATGGGAGACCGCTGAAGTGTCAGATGGGAGACCGCTGAAGCATCAGATGGGAGACCGCTGATGTGTCGGATGGGAGACCGCTGAAGTGTCGGATGGGAGACCGCTGAAGTGTCAGATGGGAGACCGCTGAAGTGTCAGATGGGAGACCGCTGATGTGTCAGATGGGAGACCGCTGAAGCATCAGATGGGAGACCGCTGAAAGTGTCGGATGGAGACCGCTGAAGTGTCAGATGGGAGACCGCTGAAGTGTCAGATGGGAGACCGCTGATGTGTCAGATGGGAGACCGCTGAAGCATCAGATGGGAGACCGCTGAAGTGTCAGATGGGAGACCGCTGAAGTGTCAGATGGGAGACCGCTGAAGTGTCAGATGGGAGACCGCTGAAGCATCAGATGGGAGACCGCTGAAGTGTCAGATGGGAGACCGCTGAAGCATCAGATGGGAGACCGCTGAAGTGTCAGATGGGAGACCGCTGAAGTAAAGGGAGACACCTTATGTAACTGAAACGCATAGGAAAACATAGAAGAAAAAAATATCTTTAAAAAAAATCTCTCTTTCCAACAAAATTCAACCGTTAAAATATTGGGATCAGAAGTTAACCTTGCTTTAAATTTATTAGCAAGAAGTATCGATTGGAGTTTGTGAGGCAATCGAACAAATCGGAATATTTCTGGGCGCACACTAAAATTCGATATATATGTGTGTATCAGTCGCTCTGTCCGGTTATATTTTGCCCAGGGGAACTTACTTTTCCTTGCACTGAAACCGCTAAGCTGATACGCACACATACACACACACACACGCACACACACACACAGCGAGAGTCCGACATAATGGAAATGAAGCGGTGCGTTGGGGCCAGAGCCTCTTCGTGTCCATGTCCTGCTGCGCTTGAAGATGAATATGAGGATATGGGAGACAGATTCTCTGGTCTCTGCCTGAAATAAATCCCCCAAAAAATTCCCATTAATAGAAGCCATATAAAAGAAATGCGACTAAGATTTGATGTAAAAAATCCTAGGCGACGGACGGGAAAGTGAGAGGTCGGGGGGAACGGGTGTTGGGGATTTCTTCGCCTTGGTGAGCTTTTCACGCATTTATGGGCGAATATTTTTAGCTACACTGGGGCCTAGGGGGGGAGGGAGGTCGACGCGTGCCTGGTCAGTTGTTTCCGCTCTAGAATTAATTCGTGCAAGTAGACCAACCAATGCTTTCTGGTGCGTTTCTACTGCCACTGTGTGTTGTCAGACCTTTGCACGTGACAGAAGGATCACTAGTGAATTATATTGTACTAGTAAAAAAATTAATTTTCATATTCGAATATACTATGGCACGGTTATAATTGTTTGTAAAAATTAGAGTGAGCAGACAAGCGGATGAGGTGTGTTTGAGGAAATTTTAGTTCTAAAATTTTCGCAAAAAATTTTTCCGTTTTAATTAATTAATCAAACAATCAATCAATCAAAAATAGCTAGCTGGTTTTATTAACTTTAGCCCTTTGTTTTATTAATTATTTATGAAAGCTAATTTTTAAGCTAATTTCAGTTCGCACTACTTGTTAGTAAGCTATGAGCATTTTTGATAATAAAAACGTCATCAAACTTACCAATCGCAGGGCTACTACAAGGATACCGTGGACTTCTATTTTGACAGCCGCGACGAGTGCAAGCAATTCTGGAAGAAGTGCATAGAGCATCACACTTTTTTTCGTTGCCAGTCGGCTCGGGCGCCGTCAAAGCACAGAAACATTGTCGTGTCCAAGGGCTCGTCTTACAGGTTTAATTTTTTAAGGAATTTTTTAATAAAGAAAATTGCCTAAACACAAAAAACCTCGTTTTCCGGTCATCAGCCGTCTCTTTTCTCTAGAAAAAATCATTCCATAAGTTAGCATATTTAATGTAGAGTTTAATTAATTAAAACTATTAAAATCTTAAATTGAACCTTTCAGGTAGTGCGGTCGGACTCAAAAACAATTAGTAGAATTTGTTTCGCGAGAATTACGTTAAACGCGCCTTATTTTTGACAGGGTGAAAATATTTTTATTGTTACTAATTTACCTAATGCTTGCTATGAGAGTCTCATCTAGTGTACATCAATTGGATTCACATATAATCTATTGTGGATCTATTAGACTTAGAATAGCATCTATTGTAGGTCTATTGGATTCAGAATCTTATCTATTTTAGATCTACTAGATTTAGAGTAGCATCTATTGTGGATCTACTAGATTTAGAATAAGCATCTATAAGTGGATCTACTAGATTTAGAGGTAGCATCTATTGTGGATCTACTAGATTTAGAATAGCTCTATTGTGGATCTACTAGATTTAGAGTAGCAATCTATTGTGGATCTACTAGATTTAGAATAGCATCTATAGTGGATCTACTAGATTTAGAATAGCATCTATTGTGGATCTACTAGATTTAGAGTAGCATCTATTGTGGAGTCTACTAGATTTAGAATAGCATCTATTGTGGATCTACTAGATTTTAGAAATAGCATCTATTGTGGATCCTACTAGATTTAGAGTAGCATCTATTGTGGATCTACTAGATTTAGAATAGCATCTATTGTGGATCTACTAAATTTAGAATAGCATCTATTGTGGATCTATTAGATTTAGAATAGCATCTAATTGTGGATCTACTAGATTTAGAGTAGCATCTATTGTGGATGCTACTAGATTTAGAGTAGCATCTATTGTGGATCTATTAGATTTAGAATAGCATCTATTGTGGATCTTACTAGATTTAGAATAGCATCTATTGTGGATCTACTAGATTTAGAATGAGCATCTATTGTGGATCTATTAGATTTAGAATAGCATCTATTGTGGATCTACTAGATTTAGAATAGCATCTATTGTGGATCTATTAGAATTTAGAATAGCATCTATTGTGGATCTACTAGATTTAGAATAGCATCTATTGTGGATCGATGTGGATTCAGAATCTCATCTATTGTGGATCTATTAGATTTTAGAATAGCATCTCTTTTGGATTTATTAGATTCAAATTAGCATCTATTGCAGATCTATTAGATTTAGAATAGCATCTATTGTGGATCTAGTTAGATTTAGAATAGCATCTATTGTGGATCTACTAGATTTAGAATAGAATAGCATCTATTGTGGATCTATTAAGATTTAGAATAGCAATCTATTGTGGTATCTACTAGATTTAGAATAGCATCTATTGTGGATCTATTGGATTCAGAATCTCATCTATTGTGGATCTATTAGATTTAGAATAGCATCTCTTTTGGATTTATTAGATTCAAATTAGCATCTATTGCAGATCTATTAGATTTAGAATCTCATCTATCCTTGACCCCCTTCGACGCAGAACGAATCGCTCCCTGCCCAGCCGGTCCCCGGCCAGCCGCCGGTCAGGCCCGTCCCGGCGGGCATCCCCAGGCGGCTGTCGGCGGCCGCTCCGGCGCTTCCACAACCTCGCACGGGTCGCACGTTCTGTTTGCCTAGCAACGGAGACGCCACCCGGCCGCTGCTGGACATGGCCGCCGGGCATTTGCGCCGTCCGGGCCTCCGTGTCCCCGCCGCCGCCGCAGTCCAATGATGGCCGTCGACGTCGGCTTACTCGCCGAACTCCCGGGCGTCGCGGCTTTCAACCCGTTTATTGGCGGAGGCGGCGGCGGCGGCAGCTCGCGCGCCCGCTCCTTGCCAGGCGACGATCGGCGCATTGGCGACAGCTTCGGCGGCGTTGTCGCCGTGGCCTCCGACGACGACGATGGCAGCTCACCGCCTCCGCCATCCGCCGCCGCCACTAATGACGACGAGGAGCTGCCAGGTGAGGCTGGAGATAATCTTAGAGAATTCTCCTTTCGCTTTCGTCTGAATTACTGTTCCCTGACCCCTATAGTCACCTGCGCCTCAATTAGACTTTCGGTTTAAAAAAATCGCCCTAAATCTTCCTCAAAAAGCGCAACTAAACTCTTTAAAGAATCGCCCTAAATCTCCCCCAGAATCGCCCTAAATCTCCCCAAGAATCGCCCTAAAACTCCCCTAAAAATCGCCCTAAATCTCCCTAAAGAATCGCCCTAAATGTCCCTAAAAAAATCTCCCTAAATCTTTCTCGAAAATCACCCCTAAAGTCTCCCCCAAGAATCGCCCTAAATCTCCCCAAGAATCGGCCCTAAAACTCCCTAAAAAAATCTCCCTAAATCTCCCCTAAAAGAATCGCCCTAAATGTCCCTAAAAAAATTCTCCTAAATCTTTCTCGAAAATCTCCCTAAATCTCCCTCAAGAATCGCCCTAAATGTCCCTAAAAATCTTCCTAAATCTTCTCGTAATCGCCC
>CATNEM010000267.1:97500-119626 GCA_950096795.1 Macrostomum cliftonense | reverse complement strand
CATCGAAACTTTTTGTCAGGCTAATAATGCACGCAAGTGCGCGGGACAGCGACAAACAACAATAAAAGCAGTTTGCCGCGCTGGGCAGACGAAATCCTCATTAATTCAACGCGCTGCCGTCTCTCTCTCTTTCTGTAAGTCTCTTTAGCCAGAAACACACACACACACACACCACAGGGTAAGGGCAATAAAACTGTCCATTTGCTGACAGTGTGTTAATCACCAATCCAATTTAGCCCAAGCGGGCTGGCAACGTGTTTAAACAAATTCAAAGTTATACTCGTGTGTGGTGTGTGTGGTGTGTGTGTGTGTGTGTGTGTGTGGTGGGAGCAGTGAGGCACACGCTGCTGTTAAGGAAGGCAAGCATTAAGGCAAGGTAGGTTTTGGGATAAAACAAGCAGAGCTGTGTTCCCCCCACCCCCGTCAGAGTGGCAATACTCGCAGAGGCAGGAGACGAGAGCTCAATATAATAAGGGTTGATTGGGCGCTTCGCTTTGGCAGACAGAAGAAGCAGACCAGATCAATCAATTTGAAGCCAGGGAAGAGGGATATTGTTTCTGCGATATCTATTTTAGTGCGCAATTGTCCCTGGCTAAATCAGTTGCAATAATTACATAGTTTAGGATCAGAAGATAAACGTGCTGGAGAACTAACAGGAAATAAACTCAATACTAGAAACAAAAACCGTACTTTGCTTTGGCTTTAGAAAGAGAACTGGCAAAAGTCTAGTCCGAACACAACTCATAAGGGCTGTAGCAAGAGAATCTCCCGGATCTGAACCCCATCGACAGGGAATCTCTTACAATTGTACACTAGAACAGTGCACGGTGCATGTGCCTGCCTCCATAAGATATTGGTTACTCATCATAGATACATGCACTTTACTCGTACACAGGGGCAACAATGGGCAACTCACACAGCTTCAACCAGTGTGAGCAGGTCGCCAGCCTCGAATGAAACTTCTCCCTCAGTTCGGGCAACGTAATTAAACGTTGCTACTAGAAGCGTGGCGGCAATGTTGGTGCCAGCGGCATCGCCTCCGCAATATTGCGGCTGCGGCGACGGCTGTTGAGGCGGCTGTTTGATTGATGAGGCCCGGCTGGAGTTGATAATCAGCGGCACCGGAGTGCTGTTGTTGCAGGACCGTCGGCAGGGACTGTCTGACTGTTGCTGCTGCTGCTGCTGCTGTGGCGGCAGCGGCTGTTGGCCAGCTGAAGCGCGCCTAGCCTGAGGCGACTGCAGGCCGTGCTGCGGACTGTTAGTGAGACTGCAGCCCTTGGCCAGTTGGCGCTGTCTAGACGGCGTTCCCTGCAGCGACTGTTGCACCGCCTCGTCATTCAACGCCCCCGCTGCCGAATAATTCGTCTCCTTCGCCGACCTGGGCTTTGTCATTGGCGACGGATCGTGCAGCTCCTTCTGACGGGTTGCGCAGCCGCCCATCCTGCTGCCGTGTGAGTTGGCTGGCGCTTATGCTGCCTGCTGGTACCGCGCGGCTTCTGTTGCTTCTGTTCCTATATAGCTATGCTGAGACAGCGGGTAGCGCCAGACTGCTGAGATCGCACTGTCAGTGGGAGGAGGGTCCACCGTCCCCTAGCCTGAAATAACCGAGCAAAGTCTGTCTGAGGTCTGAGGTCGGGTCTTTTGCCTTGGAAGGGCCTCCCTCTTCTGGTCGCCTGTGTGCTATATGCGTTGCCAAAACTCCGATCAATATAAAATGTGAACGGAGGGTGGGGCTTTTTTTGCCGGGGGCGTCGAAAGTGGTAGGAGGGATAGAATTTTGGGGAGGGCGCTTGGAGCCGCGTGTGAGGACATGCCGCGTAGGTCCTTTATCAAAACTTGCGGGGGAGAAAGGAGGAACCGTCGAATGAATGTTTCAACCAATGGGAGCCTTCTAAGCATTGTACTTGAAGCTAAAAATAGAATCGGGGAATCCAAACCCGAAAACGTTTGCCAAGTGGGCAATACTTCCATTTAATGAAATACTCGTACCTTAGCTCAAATTTCTACTTATCAGTAGAGCGAGCGGTTCATTATAATTTAACTTAGCTAAAAAAGAACTTACGATTCAGAAATAGATCAGGCCACAGAAGCAACGACATTAAAACCAATCATCTAGTGTAGGGCTAAAAAGCATCCTGTGAAATCGGAAATCTTTTTCAATAACTCGAAGGGTTTCAAGCAAACAACCTATTTGTTATGTTTTGAGGAGAGATTGCTTGATCTTGCCTTTATTGGGGAGTGTGCATCCCTATATTGGTCCATTCTATCACAAGGCGAATGAGCGATTGGGGAATTTGGGTATTTGGTGCAGATTTGAGGTACTAAAGTTTAATTCATAAGATAACACTATCAGTAGGTGGGTGCTCCAATATCATAGACGGTAAAATTATTTATGTGCTCAGCTGCGGGTGTACTTTCATTACTTTAGTTCCGCCCAGGAGTCCTAGGGTGGTGCGGCAGTTAAATTAGTGCATAAATTGGTTCACTTGATAGCTGTGTCGTTTGATCGCACTTTGCAATAGGACGAGCCAATAGTGCATCTACGAATGGTGCATCAATCCTGAATTAGTCGGGAATTTTGTTTCGATAGGGCTGTTCGGGCTGTTTCAAGCACAAAGAGTTGGTGATGGCGGGGTTTCCTCTCCTCTCTATAGCATTTCTTTGGTTCAGGGTGAACGGAAAAAGAGAACCGAAAGAGAAAGCAATCGTTTTACAAAAACTTTTTTTATGACGAAATTTGGCCAAATCAGATATGCACGAGTTATTATTATCATTACGCTCGTAACCATTGTTAAAAAATTTTCATTTTTAACAAGTTGTCACACTGCTAACTGAATTGCTATACGGTTAAAATGCAAGCCTATTGAAATTCGAGATTTCTCCATTTATAGTTGTGAATACGGAATAATACTTTAGGCTTTCTAGGCCCTAAATAACCAGATGGATTAGTATTCCTGCTTGAGTTTACGGGCGGATCGAGGAAGCCATTCTGTCCGCCGAAGGAAGTCAATATAAAATTGTTAGGGCCGAAGACCCAAGGAGTTTCAGAATAAAATGCCACGTAAATCCATAACTTGATTTAGCTAAAATTTTCCACTCAATTCAATAGATTACTCGACAGAATCAGTAAAAATCGGCATCATCGATATATTCAGCGACTCTCATTGGTTTTTCTGCTCAAAAAATTCATTAGAAAACTACGTCAGTTCAGAAAACTACGCCAATCAGTCGCAACGACGTTTTTTTTCTCAGCATCCCAGGCACGAGGGTCCTCTTCATCACCGACTAGAGCATCGGCGACGACCGTAGGAACCTCAAAAAAAGTACCTAATTGGCATCTTAGAGATGGCTGATGGCATCCCAAAGCTGAAATTGAATAATACCCTTCTGCGCGCATCATTCAGTCATTAGACGCAATCAGTGAATGAAATGGACGGCAACGACCTCGAGGCTGACCTGTAGACATACAGATGACCTTCGGGACCTTCAACGAAGTGCCACCTGCGACCTTGCGGCTCCGAGCAAGATTTTAAATAAAATGATTAAGCCAGGGTACAAACGGAAAACTTTGAATTAGGCTTATTTAACGCAAATAATGAAAATATTGTATGAGAAATAGGAAAATTGTTGAGTTGTTTTTTTAATGAAGGTAATGGAACTAATTATAGAATCAAGAAAAAATATTAAAACGATAATGTTTTGGGATTTAAAATAACGCAAGCTAAAAAAGCAGTAAAAAATATTAAAGCTTACACATCAGCAGAATATTTAGTCTAACTGAATGCGAAGTAAACCAACAACAAAGCAGCTATTTCAGCAAACTTTGAATTTTTTAATTGGCCCAGCTATTTGTTGTACTTTTAATTTAGCCCTTTTTTAATTTAGTTAAAAAAATTACTGACAACGAAAATAGCTTTTCTGTTGGAATCATGCTTAATCATGCTCAAGAAACTGGCTTGAACCACTTTCTTAAGTAGCATTCTTAACTTTTTAGGACAAGCGAGCCGTATTCAAGAAATAAAATGGCTAGTGCAATAAACTAAAATGGAGTACGACAAAGGAACCAGACTACTGAATAATCAAAAGAAAATTTTGATTAGGATAGCATAAAAACAGCGGCAGTATAAAAACTATATCACGATTTACGAGCCTTAAATACGATTTAAGAGTAAGTTTGAACAGGTTAAAAGAATCACGAATAGAAAATTTTAAGTACCAAAAGCGTAAAAATTAAGCATAGTTGCGCAGCCGCAAATCACGAAAAAGCATTCTAAGTACTAATTAGGAGTAATGAACATTTTGATTAAAAGTAAATAAAAGTATACGTGAAGAAATCGTTATGAAACCATAAAAAAGTTTTTGGTTCAGTAATTTTCAATAATCTTTTCAGAGTAATCTGGTGTAACCAAATAAATGAGCAAAAACACAGTGGCCAAAAATTTAATAACGCGGTTTTTTAGATCGTAAGTCGCAACTGAACTAAATGATGATTGGCGTCGGGCCACTGTACGCCAGGGCAATTGCAAAGGAGATGTTTCGCTTCTGTTTGAATTGCTCGTCTTGTAAAGACTTTGACGGTACGTGCAGCACCCAGGAATTAAGTTCTCGACAGACTAAAGAGTTTGCTTCGTTTAAGTAGCCTGTAAAGACTCGGTATTTCAGGCTTTTAATGTATTTCTGCTGATCCGTATATGATTGCTTGCGTGGAAGGAAAGCGAGAGATTCCAGTCCCCATCCTTTACTTAAGACAAACCGCAATCGGTTGCAGCCTGGCAGAGTTCTCGTTCGACGATCAATCGTTTCTCTGACTGTCAGATTCTCACAGGCAGAAAAAGCCTTTCTAGCTTCCAAAAGAGACTCTGCTTGCTTAGCGTCGCCCTCTTTGCATGATAGCGCATTGGCTATGTGGAATGCTCCATGCATGAATTTAGCATGGAAGTCATAGCTGAATTTCTGACACCATTCGTTAGTAAGAGATATAAAGCACGCGCCAGAGCCCTCGCAGGCTTTACCAAAATTAAAAGGACGCATGCTTCAAAGTATTTTTGTTGAGCTTAGATGGACAATTAGTAAGAATTGATAAAAGCCTTTCGTGAATACGAACGTCACCAGAGCTTGCAATACGCCAAACACGATCCCAAAGATCGTTGTATCGAACATTTAAATGACAGCTTAACGAAAAATTATCAAACTGCTTATCAAAGTCTGTTGATTCGCTGGCGGCCCCTAAATTTTCTGAGCGAAGGACAAAACAATCAACAATGGTCCAAGCAAACGCAACATCAGATGCTTCAGGACAAAGCTTCTTAAGGTCAGAAATTTTCTCTCCAGATGGATAGTAGCGAGAGATAAACTCCTCTTTAGTCTCATTGAGTTTTCGTAGTTCCTTTTCTGTCAAGGTCTCTTGATCCAGCATGTCTTCGTCTTGCATTTTTTCTAAGTGGAATATATTTTCCAGAATTTTAGCATGAGCCTCCTTTACAGCTCTGTACTGTTCACTCTCAATTTCTTGAAAGTAGCGTTTGCTGTCTTCGTGACACACGGTAGAATAGAATCCATTTAATAGTATACGCTGCGCTTGGATTTCATAGCAAAATGGATGCGCGCGATGAACAAGATCGCCAGTGATTTTGGAGTGTTTTGCTTCTCTTGTGCACGCTTACTCAGCCTAATACTATCAAGAGCTAATGATTGCATCTCTTGAAATGTCATCTTGGGACCAGAGTCTAATCTGCAATTGATTAAATGTGCAGAAAGTGATAAAACGACGTCTTCAGTGCACTTTGTGTCTGAAAAAAAAACATTTCGTCTTTTAAATCTAATGCCTTCCGAATAAGCTCTAATGACTTCAAGTAATTACTTTTTTGGTAGGCAAAGAAACGAGCGCAGTGTATAAAGATATGCGACCGCGTCTCAGTAAATGTCGTAGCCAATGTAGAAAATACCTTCTCTATTTGTTCTTCAGTCAAGCATTGATCAATGGTGAATACGAAGTCAGTAAATTTTCCTTGACGATCGAGCAGACGCGTTTGACAAGACGTTAACTGTTGCACTAATGCTTGTAGGCAAAACAGTTGTTGCCTGGTTCCATTTTGACCCATCTCACAAAGATCATTGACAAATTTGTTAAGCTGTTCAAGCCTTCGGGATTCTGGAGGTGACTCCGCAAACAATTCGTCTAGAATTTTCTCTCCGACGATCAGAATTGGAGCGAGACCCCAAATTCCGGCTACCTTTCTAACTACCAAAAGATGGCGCTGTATTCCTAGACGTCGAAGCACAGGACCTGGATCCTTCTGTTCAGCTGGCATACCAAAAAACTGGGCAGCAATCGATAAGTGGAGCGGAGAATGAGTAAAAATTTGTGTCATCGAAGCAAAGTGCAATAAGTTTTTCTTTTCTTCTGAGCTCGTCCTTAGTCCGAAAATAATGAACTCATTTAACTTCTTATACTCTTGCCTAAAGTGCCACACACCAAACAGAAATGGAGTCTTGTCAGTCTCTTTCTCAACCTTGTCAGTGAGTCGATCAAGCTTATCTCCACCAGATTCCTGGTAAATTTGCTCAAATGCTACAGTTTCTTCGAGTGATAGCTTTACAGTGAGTACCTGATTGGATCCTGAGCCATCAAATTCATTCAGTGGAGACTGGTTTACTTTTTCAACGAACAAAACGACGGATTTTGCTATCGGCCTTCTTCGGTTAAGCTCAGATACGAAACTGTAAACCGTTGAATACAAAAAGTCATTTGAGTCGAACAGAATTAGAACTGGCAGCTTAGAGGACTCGTAGATGGTGCAAATGCCTTCAATAGCCTGTTGGAATCTACTAGCATCCTTTACTTCGACACAAGGGTACGTTTTGCGCAGGCGCCAGAGAACAATCCGAGCAATCGTAGTAGCACTGAGGCAGGCTCGTGACGCAATCTGATTATCTGTTTGACGTTGGAATCCCATGTTGTAAAAGATCGATCGTTGCAATGGCCAAGCGAATTAATAACCTTCTCCTTAAAGTTTTCCATCTCTCGACGCTCAACATACAGTCTACTACCTCGAAACATCATTTCATCATGGATATAGAGCATATCCTTTGTTATCACGTTTCCAGCAAGGAATTCTCGACGAATGTCGTGGCTGTACTGGGTCCTCTGGTCTTCACTTATGCTCAAATACTTGGACTGTCCTGACTCGATGTGATATAATCGAAGATACGGCTTGTAGGTAGCGAATTGCTCGAACGAAATGGAGGATCGCCCAGACACACCTGGAAACTCATACAGTGTCTTCGTTTGAGAATTGGAATAAAGCGAATAAAACAGAAAGCAAAGCTGACTCAAAGGAGCACACAAGGTACGATCCAGTAATTTTTTTTCAGAATCTGTCATCATTTGCCGTTTGACGCTCTCATCCGTGCACAGTGCCACTGACTTAAAGCCGTCATAATTATCAGACTCTGCAATAAACGCTTTCTGTACGTAGCTAGAAATCTTGTCCGGACTAACTGAATGACGAGTAAGATCTAGCGCAGTAGCTACTAAGCAAAGAGTGACGCACATTACCGGTCTAGGCGAGTGATTCTTTTCAAATATTACGTCGAGAAACTTTGACTTTAAATTTTTCTTTAGAAGACTGGCATTGTTTGGCTGAGGAATTAATCTGTTGCTGCAGCCCATAGTCTGAACATAAATAGTGCGGTGGCCACGTTGGCATTCATCGATCTCTTTGGGATCAGTCTTCGGAATCTCTTTCCATGACTTTACAGAGAAAAGACGTCCTTGCTTGTTCATTTCTTCTTCGATGAATGTCATGTGTCCTCCAATTTCGCGACTTTCATCATCAAAATCAAAATAATATCCCACTTTACTTGGCCCAATGCCTTAGCTAACATTTCCTTCGAGTCTCTGTGTCTGGGTTCTGCCAATGCCGAAAATTTGGAAAGCGTCAAAACTCGGAACGAATTTCTCTCCTGAATAAGATCATCTTTCAAGAAAAATAGGCCTTGAAAATCGTAGTTTTGTTGAAACTGCTCCTTAACGGCGTCTTGAAGTCCCCTCAATGACCATTCTTCCTCGGGCACATTTTGTGCATCAGTTCTAGAGTAGGTAATGCATTTGGGTTCATTTATTTCAGAGCCTGATTGACGAGTGTACTTGTCTCTTGATCCGCTTGGTTTTTCGCTCAATTTGGTGCTGCAATTTTTAAACCAAGCTGGTCCATATTGGCCTCTTGGAATCTCAAGTAGGCCGTACTCTCCGGCTGGAATGTCAATGCCGCATAGCTTCATCTGTTTAGTAAAGCGAACGAGGTGAAAGTAGACTTTCACGCACGGCATTGTGTTGCTTTTAAATAGGTCTTGCAGCTCCTCCTCTCCTGGGCGCGACTGAAGAGGCGCAAGCTGTTTTGCATAGTCAGCAGACGTCCTGTCTCGCTCCTTGACACCAAAGATAAGGTAGGAGCTAAAGTTTCCACCCAGATCAGTCAGGCTAGGCTCGCGCAGGCTAGGATCTAGGCCGTTGTACATTGCACAGGCGGCCTTGAGCAGGCGAAAGCGCCAGTCAGCAGCGTAATTGATTGAAGTCTTAAAATCAACGTGAGTAGACTCTTTGACATTCTTGCACAGTAAATAGACGAACATCTTTTGCTCCTGGTTGAGACTTTGAAACGCAGGCAACTCATCTCTGAGTGCTGGACCTGGAAAGAAGTGCGAAAACAATGTAGTAGCGCACTATTTTTTGGTAAGAACAGCAACCAGCAAGGCTAATACAAGAACCAAGAACTCAATCGGTACTGCTTACACTTTTTCAACAGGGCGGCCTCGAGCTGATCAGTCGAGCCTGGTCGAACTTGTCGGATTGGCGAGGACGCGACCGCGCCAAAATCATCATTGGATCCGCTGGAATCTTCTGACATTGTGTTCAAACCGCCAGCTGGACCCACGGATTGGGGTCAGCTATGGCTGAAAATTTGCGTTTATGAGATACGATATGAGCTCGCAGAATGGCCCTAGCAATAATGCTCTAGTCCTAAAAAATTACAAAAGTCCACTTACGATCCACTAAAAAAGGATGCACTAAATAGTTGAAAATTTTTAACTATTCGTTTTAGTAAACAAGCATACAAAGTTAAATAAAAGATATAATGAGTATAAATAAGCAAATATATTTACAGATAAATGCAATCTATACATACTGTATAAATATTGCTAACATGTAGGAGCATACGCGAACGAATAGATCAAAATCGGAATTATCTAGCTGATCTGATTACGGTTGGTAACATAAGCAGGTAAGCTGGCAATGTGACATTGCACGGCAGTTTAGCATTAAAAAAATAGCAGATAAACCCTATGTATACAGAAAAGAACTAAATTTAAATAGAATTGACGATCAGGATTAGTATGCATCACTATTTAGATGCAATGAACAAAAAATCCATTTACTTAACAGCGAATGGGGCTGAAGAAGAGGCATGAAGATTTGAAGTATGAAGGAGTGAGGTGGATAATAAAGAGATGTTGGAAGAGAGGCGCGTGTGTGCATAAGAGTGGTTAGAGGTGTTAGAGGTTGAAGGAGTGAGGTGGGTGAAGGGTGGGGCAGGAGGTGTGAGATCGGTAAAGGAGTAGGGTTGGAGGAGTGAGGTGGTTGAAGGCGTGAGGTTTGAGGAGTGAGGCGGTTGTAGGTGGTCACATAATAAATAAGAAAAAATTCAAACCAGAATAGACAATTACACATTAGCAACGCTTTAAAATTGCAAAAGAAAAGTGCGAAAAAAGAAGCCGTGCAGCGGTAGAGGCTCGTTTAGATTCACTCGCGGCCGGATCAGGCGCAGTCCGGTGAGCGTCGCCTCGGCAACGCGCTTAGGCCGAGAGAGCACACCTCGTCCAAAAGGGAACAGGTCGCCTAGAGTAAAGATGCCTTTGAATTTTGATTCGCAAAGTTGATTGTGGCTGGAGGTACGGCACAGGCTCGGCTGATTGTGCAGCACTAGCAGGGCCTGGAATTTGTGACTAGACGGCAGCATCCGATAGGTGACAATCTCCAGGGAGCAGGGCAGACCGGCCGGAGCCAGCAGAGACGTCTGGACGGCGGATTGGTTGCCATGGGAACGAAGTTGAAATACCAGGGGTCGGTGGACAAGCCGCCGTGATAGCGTCAGCTCCGAAGGAGTGAGAAAGTCGCCCACCAAGCGTTCATCGTCGGTGCTGGCGGCGGAGGCACCGGCGGCGTCGGCAGGCGGAGCGGACCAGAACAGTAGGAAGTCACTGCGAGCCGGGTAGACTCGCTCGATTGCCTGGCCAACGCCGCGACTGTCGTCCTGCGTTGGCACAAAGAGAATCACAGGTAGATCACAATGAGAATCACAGGTAGATCACAATGAGAATCACAGGTAGATCACAATGAGAATCACAGGTAGATCACAATGAGAATCACAGGTAGATCACAATGAGAATCATAGGTAGATCACAATGAGAATCACAGGTAGATCACAATGAGAATCACAGGTAGATCACAACAAGAATCACAGGTAGATCACAATGAGAATCACAGGTAGATCACAACAAGAATCACAGGTAGATCACAATGAGAATCACAGGTAGATCACAACAAGAATCACAGGTAGATCACAATGAGAATCACAGGTAGATCACAATGAGAATCACAGGTAGATCACAATGAGAATCACAGGTAGATCACAATGAGAATCACAGGTAGATCACAATGAGAATCATAGGTAGATCACAATGAGAATCATAGGTAGATCACAATGAGAATCACAGGTAGGTCACAATGAGAATCACAGGTAGATCACAATGAGAATCACAGGTAGATCACAATGAGAATCACAGGTAGATCACAATGAGAATCACAGGTAGATCACAATGAGAATCACAAGTAGATCACAATGAGAATCACAGGTAGATCACAATGAAAATCACAAGTAGATCACAATGAGAATCACAGGTAGATCACAATGAGAATCACAAGTAGATCACAATGAGAAGCACAGGTAGATCACAATGAAAATCACAAGTAGATCACAATGAGAATCACAGGTAGACAGACAAACCTGTGACGTTCTCCGATGCAGCAGAATGTCCAGTCGGCCGTCTGGCAGCAGCGCGGCACCGTGGCTCTGCCCGGTGAGGATGGCGACACGTCGCCCGCCGCTGCGACCGCCAACGGGGCCGCAGAGAGCGATGGCTCCGGACACCGGGTAGACGCCAGATTCGAACGGAGCCTTCAATGGCCGATGCCTCCTGACCATGGCGGCCGAGTTGGCGTCAGTGTAAAAGTACTTGGCATTGTTCAAACCGAAATTGGCCCGCATGACCAGCTCGAGGTCCGCCGGCCTGGCCATATCGGACGGCTCCGTACTGGGCAGGTCGACCAGGTTGGTGACGCGAACAGCCGAGTCCATGGTGGCGGAGCCCGTATTGTACAGGGCCACGCGGTTTCTATAGTGATTCTGTTGGCGCATGATGGAGCTGCGGATTGGGCCGCGAATTGAGTAGACAACTGTGTCCGCTTGGAGGCCTTCGCGTGATAGCGGGGCTCCGGGCTCGACCTGCGTTTGAGAGCTTTCGAATTTAGCAAAATAAAGAGGACACCCTTCTGAAGCATTGGGGGAAGGGGAGGCCGCCCTACTGATGCATCAAGGGGAAGGGGAGGCCGCCCTACTGATGCATCAAGGGGAAGGGGAGGCCGCCCTACTGATGCATCAAGGGGAAGGGGAGGCCGCCCTACTGAAGCATCGAGGGGAAGGGGAGGCCGCCCTACTGATGCATGCATCAAGGGGAAGGGGAGGCCGCCCTACTGATGCATCAAGGGGAAGGGGAGGCCGCCCTACTGATGCATCAAGGGGAAGGGGAGGCCGCCCTACTGATGCATCAAGGGGAAGGGGAGGCCGCCCTACTGATGCATCAAGGGGAGGGGAGGCCGCCCTACTGATGCATCAAGGGGAAGGGGAGGCCGCCCTACTGAAGCATCAAGGGGAAGGGGAGGCCGCCCTACTGAAGCATCAGGGGGAAGGACAGACCGCCCTACCCAAGCATGGCTCACCCCACCGCCCATGATGTAGGCGCCGCGCCGAGACTTGGCCAGTTTGAGGTAGCCGAACTCCAAGCTGAACGGCGCCGAATCTTGGCCGCCGCCAACAACATGCTGAACGCTGACAAAGTCGGGCTCTCCAGTTAAGCTGAAATTCAGCGCCAGTCGCAAGTTGGCCAGCGTCAGCACGCTGCGACTACCGCCGGATTCGTCAAGCCGGGCAACCCGAGGCCACATGGAGCTACTGTGGGCGAAATTCATGGCCACATTGGCAGGCGGACAACCAATTGTTTTATGCTGTTCCTCGTTGTCAGGGGCAACCGAGGCGGATGAAGCGACGAATCCGATTCGCGTAGCCGACAGCGGCGGCATCTGCAGGCAGACGAGCAAGTCGAATTGGGCGTCGCTTATGCCGCCGCTGATGCCGTCAAGGTGCGGCTCCACTTGGCAGCGGAGTCGCAGACTGGCGGCTAGTTTGAACAGGCGGACGTTGGCGGCGGACGAGGGCGGGCCGCGCAGGACCAAACAGTGTGACAGTCGTAGCGGCTCTGGCCGAGGGAATCACAAAACCGCAGTTCGCTGCGGTGCGCGGCTGCTGCGGCTTCGGGATCTGAGAGAATGTGCGAGGGAAGTTCATACTCTGAACTGAAAAGCTTGAGAAGACTACAGGATAGAAGCTTCAGGAGGGAAGCTACAATACGAAAACTAAAAGGAAAAATACAGGCGGGAAGCTACAGATAAAATAGGCTACAGAGGAGAAGCTAAAGGAAGCTGTAGACAGAGGGAAGCTACAGAGGGTAAGCTACAGAAGGGAAGCTACAGGGAGGGAAGCTACAGAAGAGAAGCTTACAGGAGGGAAGCTACAGGAGGGAAGCTATAGGAGGTACAGAAAGCTACAGGAGTGAAGCTACAGGAGGGAAGCTATAGGAGGTACAGAAAGCTACAGGAGGAAGTACAGGGAGGGAAGCTACAGGAGGAAGCTACAGGAGGGAAGCTACAGGAGGGAAGCTACAGGAGGAAGCTATAGGAGTACAGAAAGCTACAGGAGGGAAGCTACAGATGGAAGCTACAGGAGGAAGCTACAGGAGGGAAGCTACAGGAGGGAAGCTACAGGAGGTAAGCTACAAGGAGTGGAAGCTACAGAGGGGAAGCTACAGGAGGAAGCTACAGAACGAGAAGCTACAGAAGAGAAGCTAAGGGAGCTGATAGTAGCGAAGCTACTAGAAGGAAGCTACTGGATGGCATTTTTAGACGAAGAGTAATTTTTCGCTATTAATCAGCAAGCCACCAGTAGTCGGCCCAGTCTACCTGAAAGCCCACCGGTGCAGGCAGCCGGGCGGCGAGCGCACACCGCCGTCGAACGCCGCATCAAAGATGAGCGCTGTCGAGCACGACGCCAATCAGACTGGCCAGAGCAGCTTGACAGGGCTTCAACGGACCGATTGAAAGCGCTTGGCAGAACCTTAGCCAGGGTATTGCTCTTCAATAACCTCTTGCGTTGACGTGCCAGTGTAGGAGTCGTGATGCTGGAATAGGGATAAATTACGCCGGGGCCCATTCTAGTTTGGGGAAAAATCTCCCTATAGAGTTGTTCGTTGCCGCTATGCAGCGCCGCCCTGGTGAGAAAATCTCGGCGGGCTCTTAGAGAGAATTCGAGTCTCGCGACTGCATCTGAAATACGAGTATAATCAATGTCAGGGCGGTGATTACAGAAGCCGACTTTTGAATCCCTAATTTCAAGTGAGGCGCTAAAGGACAATTTGGGGGGGTCACGATTTTTATGTCGATTTCGCTTGTATTTAGGGCGCGATATGTAGTCCTAGATCTTGTAGTTGTCCTGTACGTTTACAAATAAAACTGCAACAATTTCTTAATCAGCACCTCATTAAGTCCAGGGCCGGGACGTGAAAATAGCCCTACTCCAGTAGTCACTCGTCCTTGTCCGTATAGGTTAAAAATCGCCCATATAGTTTGTAAGACGGCCACTCTCAGGCGTTTTAGACAGTTTCTTTGCGGTACCTCGGGCAAATAATCTTTCATAGTGCCAAAATTGATTGTCAATATTCATACTGAATGACCTGTTCATATAGTCCATCAGCTTCTTATAATATATTGTACTGCTGGTTCCACTCCTCCTCCGATCCCGCGGAAATCATACGCCAAGCGGCAGCATGAGCACGTTGTGCCTGAAGAATTTTGCTCTTGGACTCGAGCTGCTGGAACATGCATGTCAGACAGCCGGTTCACATTCCTCTGATCAACAGTTGGTGCCTAAATGTCCGACAATTCGCCGTCGATGCTGCGAAAATCGAAATATAGACAGAACGAGGGGATTCGGACCGCAAGAGTATTGATCTGAATAGAGCATGAAGGGCAACAACGCTGGTTTAGCAACTGGCTGTCGGGCCCGGAGCTGCTGCTCCAAATGACTGCCAGTTAAATTCTAAGCGCGCGTTCCCGCCTAAGCATATCCTTGATGTGTCTGTCTATATGCGCAGGATTATGTAATTCTTAATTCCGGCTAGAGACTGCAGATGAGGCGACAGCAGCGAGTAGCCGAACGGATCAACATTCCAATAAGTTTCCCGGCCTGACGCCCAGGTTCTGCTGCACCCAAAGATGCCGTCAAGCATTTGAATTGATCAAGGCGAAATAGTGCGTTGACGCTTCATCAGGTGACACCCAGCTGCCGCCAGTGATTTCTAATCGGCCCTGTCTCACCAGAGACTTCATCGAGGCCCGCTGCTCAGGCGTGGCCTCGGAGAACGCAGGTGCTGCGAAAGACTGACTCAGTCCAGATAACAGCGCATATCCGGCCACTTAGTAAGGTACTTTAATGCGTAGTTAAGGACGTTGCGCGTCTGCAGGTGATAATAGTTATCGTAGGACTTCAGCCAATTGGGATCGTTGTGCGAGTGCGGCACTACAAATACTGTCAACTTTTCACCTTTGGGTTTCAGTGCTTCTAACGATTTAGGCACTTGGACGCCATTCTCAAAAGTGACAGCCTTTGGATCGTAGCGTCTGTCGAATCTGCCTAGCAACTGGTTGGCAAAGAATGTTTTCACACCGACTAACTGTTTATTAATAATAGTACAACGATCTGTTAGAGATTCCTGCAATTCAGGCTTGGGCAGTGGATGCAGGGAATCGCCCAAATGCGGCTGCTCATCAACATCAAGCGAATCATCATTGATTGACAGAGACCGCTCGCGTTGATAGCTAACAGAATAGAATGTCAGCACTATGAATATGATAGCAAATAAGGTCAGGAGGCACCAGATTCGCGTCTTGAATCTCATATTCATGAATGCCAAAATTTACTTTATTTAATAAAAAGCCAGAATCTGAAATTAAAAAAAAATACTGCAATAACTACTAAAAGTATTTTAGTTACCAAAGTCAAAACTCTAAAAAGCAATTAAGAAAGATACCACTGAAAGTTGTATGCATTACATACCTTTTAGGGGACAAGATCCACAAATAGTTGCATAGGGCATGCTTGATACGCTGTTGCAATAATTAATAATATAGTATTTTTATTTAATGTCTTTACATTAAACTACTTTGCAACTTCTCAGTCACTAAAATGTTTTTTTATATAAAATGAAACTGGAATATAGCCAAGAGGGGAAGGAGCCATTTTGACCTAAGTTATTAATAAGAATATTGTTTCTCCTTGCGAGCAACTTTAGTCCTTCTATAACCTTAGGCTTTGGTCACCCCTCTAGTAACTTAATTATCCAAATACTTTATAATAACATAACCATACAATTTCTAAAGTAGCTTTGCAAATTGTATATATATATACATTTATATAATAATATATATATTATATATAAGTTATATATATAATATATAATTTAGGAAATAAAATCTGCAACCTTATTAGAGGTCTAAAACAATTTTTAAAGAACAGTTCATTTTTCTTAGCTTGTAAAGGCATGACAAAGATATAGTATTATTCTAATTTCTAAATATTTAAAAGTATACTTAAATCACTAATTTCAAAGGGAATGTCTTTGGAAACTCATATAAATAGCTATTAGCTCTGTTGTAACCAAGGGTTCAAGTGCACTGAATGTTCCAATCAAATGCAAAACCTCTTATAGCTTAGAATAATTATGTTAGCAAAATATTTCAATGGCAACTAATTAGATAATGAGGCATTTTAGAACCTAAAGACAGTCATAGCTAATTCTGCTATTTGCCTGGAGCATAGTCATATATACCAAGGTTTGGGCATTCTAGAAAATTCTGCAAGTATACTAGATACCATATGCAAAAACAACCCTTTGTTTGCAATAGGAGCTACTATAATAGTCAACTGGTATTGTATTAATTTTATAGTTGCATAGTGTACAAAAATTTCAACAGTGACAGGTTAATAGTCAAATTGAGTTTAAATATTAAAAATTATATTTTCATTTAGAACTAAGATTTTTATCAATTTTATTTCTTACAATAGATATAAATTTGGCAAACTTGAGCTTCTCCAAACTAGTCCTTGCAATTGGAATGAGGCGATTTGGCAGCCAATCACCAGTAAAGTCATAAAAAATCATCTTTTTAATTCAAAGATCTAACTAGCAAGTTCTATATATGATGCTTGCACGATCTTGGGCTAATAAAACAGTAATCACAGATTATCAATGTAAATATGTTCTAGTGCGTTTGTGTACTTTTGCTTATCTAAATATATTTTATTGTCATTATTAGCTTTTGCTTTTTGTGAGAAAATATTTAAGGCCTGTTCAGAGTCCACAGATTTGTATAGCTAGTGTAACAAAAGTATTTTTATATAATATAGCTAGCCTGTTTAGCTGCGATCTTGTTTCTTTACAAAATTTTTGCACAGAAATTAAGCAGGATATAATTAAACTAAAAACGATATTCAGGCTTACATTTATTAATATGAATTGCACAAGTAATTTTTCACCTAAATTTCTAAACTTCTAAACTTCTAAATGCAACGGCATTTATAAGGCTCACGAAATGGAATCCTAAATTTAAATTAAACAGCAATTTCAAATAGGCCGTGGCGTAGCTAGGGGGATATTACCGGATATAGTCATACGGATATGGGGACCCATCATATTTCCTCCCCCAGCGGCAGAAAAATTGTGGGAGAGTTGATAGGGGGGAGTATTACCATTAAAATACAGTCAATTTTTTTCTCTTCCATAGCTATTATTTGAATTATTCGTTCAATATTTTTTCATTTTATACCCTATAGAAAACTGCAAATGGGATTCAGATTTTGCCGAAAAAAAGCGGTTTAATTCTCCGCGACACACTTGAATTTGCTATATAGCCAATAATAATAGTGCTAAGGGTTAATAAAAAAATCCATTTAAATTTTCACGCTTTTGTATAGATACCCTCAATGGCATTTTTAAGAATAATAATTTTGTTAAGTGACTTTAAATATTCGTGGGCGCCATTTCAACATTCGGCACCAATTCAACGACTTAAAAGAGTTCTTCTAAGTAAGATTATTCACTCACTCACTCACTTACTTTTGTGAATGACCAGAAGACTAAAATCGTCATGTGCATCTTAGCCAGTTAGACACTTTGATCAAAGCCGTGTTAGACACTTTGATCAAGGCGATGCAGTAAAACTACAGTTTAAAAGCAGATCACAACCTCTTCAGCCAGAGACAATACACATTATAATGACACCTTAACGTCCCTCTTGGCCAATTTAGTAAAAAATATGGCCCATATTTTGTCCTGTAGATGGTTATAGAGTAGTCAACGTCTCTAAAACTAAATATAAGCTAGAAACTAAACCCAAGTATCAATTTTTGTGATGTCATTTTTAAGTTTGCTGCATTGATGAAATATAGTGAATATTTGATCTAAATGTACTGAATAGCTACTTTTATGTTTATCATTAAGTAGTTAAGAGCGAGTCGATTTATGTTTTTATGTTAAAAAATTGAGTACAATCTTGAGCTATTGCAGAGTAAAGCAGATTTAGAGGTAGGAACATGGAACATGCTATTCTATTTTATTTCAGTGATAGGTTCATGTAATACAAAATATTTTGTATATTATATCTATACCCCATTATAGTATATTCCACTATTTAATATTACATTATATATCCATGTATAAATATATATTTTGCTGGATAGTGGACAATAATTCAACAGTAAATGGATTTTTTAAAGAAAATTTTAATATTATCATAAACAAATTTAAAATCTTAAAAAATTATTATTATACTAGAAATATATGTCACATGCTTTTTAAATTCCTATTTATTTGTTTTTTTATTTAACAATTTATTGGTAGCAAACCATAATAGCAAATGGTCAAAATAGCAAATGTCAAAATGGCAAATTCAACATTTTTTATAATCAATATGGCAAATTTATGAAGATTGTCCAGTTGGACAGTATAAAATTTTTTATTTTGATTTATCATGTATTTTATTTTTTTATCTTTTGTAGAAAAGCCAATTATTTTTTACTACATTTTTTATCCTTTATTCTTCATGGAAATATTGTACAAAGTAATATGGCTAAGATCTCTGCTCTGTGGTTCTGAGTTTTTTGTGTCATTGTCATGCCATGATATATCAAAATTGTAAATGGCATACTCAGTATGTCAAATGGCATAACAATTTTGATGAAAAAACCCAGTATGCATGCTTATTAAGTGCTTTCTTACATATTATGCCAATGGGATATTGTAATTGAAAGTGGCATAACAATTTTTTAAGCTATTATGCCTAAAATTTTTTAGAAAAAACCCTACTGTGGCTAATCAATATAAGTTTCAACAGAGCACTTGTTTGAACTAGCTTGATTGGCCCACTGCATCTATTTCTCTTTTTCTCCTACATTTACCCTCCTGTGCATACATTGTGTATTTATGTGCTTAGCAAGCCAATCACATTTAATAACTTTGTTAGAGTTTGCTAAACAAATCAAAGCATTTCTCTACCCAGCTAGAGGTTTGCACTTTTTGTTGAATTGACTGCTAAGTCAGGTTGGAATATTAATATTTTTCTATGTTTATACTTGTATAATATTACATGTATACCAAGGATAATTCACCATTTTGGTACCAAAAATATTGAAAATTCACCTTTTTGCATTTGCAGTTTTCATACTGCCATTTTAATGGAAATAATTGCCATTTTATGGGGAAATATCCACTTGAGTATAGTTACAATAGGTCAAATCTACCTAGATTCCCTCTTATAACAGCTTACTTAAGGTATGCTAATTGATAGATTCCATTATTTTGTCTCACTACTAACTTGTATGCCAAGTTAAGCAAAATAAAAAACAATATTGTCTACCTACTAATGGTTTGTATCAAGTAAGGTTTTTGCATAAAAATATAACATAGTATAGACCTGAGATAGTAACAAGGCAGTACTTTGTTCAATTTGATATGAAAAAAGCCAGTTATACATAATTTGAGCTTATTTGCTATAATTACAATACATGATTATCAATGATGTACCATAATTTGGAGTGTTTGTGTCTAGCTACTTGAGTCAAGCTGATAAAATGAAAGGCTGTCTTTAGCATACACTTAAAACACACAGACACACACACACACACCAGCCCATGTAATTTATCATTTCGTATTTTGAAGTTTTAATTTTTTAAGCAATATACAGTAGCCTTATAAATCGCTTTATCCCCCCCAAGTTTCTTACATCCTTGCTTCTCCGTTCACTCGTTTGTCATTGGCTGGACCTCGTAACATTTGGCGTACAGTAGGTGGGGGGCGAGACAGAACGTTGGCAGCTTTTCCCTATCCTTTCCACTCGCGCGTTGCACGTATTAGTTCGAAGGACCAAATTTCGTGGGGCGACGGGACGAGAGTTTTGGATGGGATGGGAGCCGGTTTGTTTGCGGCGCGGATCTGGCTAGTATAAAAATTCAACCAGTTTTTTTTTCGTGCGGTCTCGCTTTGTACTAAAACTGGCAAGCTTCGGTGGAACTTTGCAGGCAAATTATTTGTGTGTTTGTTTGGTTTGCAGCGTCGCCAGCTTATTGACGTTGTCTTAGTTGCCATCCTCTCTGGCCTGCCAGCCAGGCTCGCCTGCTCGGCCTAACTATGACCAGCCAGTCTGGCCCAGCCGCTTCGCCTCGTCGCCCCGCAGGCGGTGGCAGCAACAGCAACAAAACTCAAACAGTGAAAGTGGTGCTGCTAGACGATACGGTGAATTCGTTTCAAGTGCCCGTAAGTAGCTCGGCTAATTCTGCATCATGCAATCTGATCTTTGCCATCCGATTTGAACTTGTGAACAGAAAAAAATCTTTAAGTAGAGTAAAGAAGAAAAACTTCCTTTTAGCTCCTCCCCTCTTTCTCCTCTCTGTCGCGTGTTCCCTCTCGGTCAGGCAGGCTTCTCTCAGCAGTCTGCCTATGCGTGTCTCGTTCTCCCCCCCTACTCCTCCGATGCCCATGGCTTGCCTACTCTCCGCTTGGCTGCTCCTGCCCAGGCTACGGACTAGACTAGGGAGTTTTGTGGCCGCATGGGGTCGTCACGAGCCGGCCCTGAGTCCCCAACCCTCCCCCCCCTGCCGCCGCCGCCGCCGCCGCCAACTCAAAGCTCCCTTAGTTAGCTTCCTGGCTAAATTTCAATTGATCACTGGTCTGCGCTGATGATAATGCGCCGTGATGCCCGACCTCTGCTGCTGCTGCTGCTGATGATGACTGCAGCCTCAAATTTAGTAAACAGTAAGCCTAGGAGGAGCTGCCTAGGCCCAATGGTCATCTCCCCCCGTGTGTGTGTTGTTGGCCTAAGTTTTTTTAGCTTTGACTAGAAAAAATACCTTTCGCACCGTTAGTGGAGCGAGCTTGCTGGTGCCGTGCGAACTTAGAAAAAAAACTCGATTGTTATTTTCCCCACTTTTGGGCGAATTTTTTTTCATTCTTTGCATCCAACTGTCTAATCTCTTTGATGGATGCAGGCTGCCTCTGTGTGCACCAGTGATTGCACTAGGTGGTCGGCAATGCTTAAATATCTACCTCTATCTGTCTCTCTCCTTTATCTTTCGTATACCTTCAGTTCACTCCAAAGGGTCTGTTTATGCTACAGACTCTGCACTTACATATTCAGGTGTTACTGTTAGTAGTTTAAGAAAAATAAAGTTAAAAATAGAATGCATCGATATATTAGTTAGTTATTTAGTTAAGGATGATGACTTGCTGAGCTGATATAGGCTTGTTGTGCCTTCCCTTGATAAGAAGCTGCTTGCGTTTTTGCCTACTGTACTCAAGCTCAGCGAGGGCGACTGACTGACTGACTGACTGGACTGATTGCGGCCAAATTCAATTATCGATCGGTTTCGTGTGCTACGTTGGGGGTTGAGAGATGAGGTGGTATTATCTGTCTAGCTGTCTGAGTCGCTCTTTCTGTCTCTGTCTCTCTCTAGTAATTTAATATGGCCAGATTATTAATGAAGCCCGGACCAGAATCCTGTAGTCTGGCCTCGAGATTGGCAAGCGGATTAAAGAATTTTCTGCTTGTTTAGTTCTTGTTGTTTTGCGTGTGCATGCACGCGTGGGTGCGTCTCAGGCTCATTGGCGGTAAGATTTTTATCAGTGGTAGCTTGACTTTCTTATCCTGTCGCCTTTGTGATGATAAATGCAAGTTAAAGAACAAATCAGTCACACTTTTATGACCACGGCGTGTCTTACCCGATCCAAACCCTCCCTCAGTGCCGCGTGCCTGGCCAAGAACTGTTCAATGCGGTCGTTAAAAAGTTGCGCCTATTGGAAGTGGACTATTTCGATTTGGAGTTTCTGTCCAAAGAGGGTCGACAGGTTGGCGCTGACTGCCTTGCTGTTTTAGCTTATTTTGTTAACATTGTTAACCCTGTCTCACCCTGTGTCAACTGTCTCACCCTGTCTCACCCTGTCTCACTATCTCAGTGTCTCACCCTGTCTCAACTGTCTCACCCTGTCTCACCCTGTCTCACCCTGTCTCACCTGTCTCACCATGTCTCTGTGTCTTCACTGTCTCACTATCTCCCCCTGTCTCACTATCTCAGTGTCTCAGTGTCTCACCCTGTCTCAACTGTCTCACCCTGTCTCACCTGTCTCA
>CATNEM010000267.1:32500-92500 GCA_950096795.1 Macrostomum cliftonense | reverse complement strand
TACCTGACACCCCAATGTCTCCCTGACACCCTAGTGTCTTATTTGACACCCTAGTGTCTCCCTGACACCCTAGTGTCTCCCTGACACCCCAGTGTCTCCCCTGACAAACTTATTGTCTTCCCTGACACCCTAGTGTCTTCCCTGACACCCTTAGTGTCTTCCATGACACCCTAGGATCTCCCCTGATACCCTTATTGTCTCCCCTGACTCCCTAGTGTTTTCCCTGACTCCCTAGTGTCTCCCTGACACCCCTGTTCCTGACACCCTTAATGTCTTACCCGACCCCTTAGTGTCTGACACCTTACTATCTTCCCTGCATGAGTTGTAGCCTAGTGGCTAGGATGTTTGCCCTATGACCGGAAGGTCGTGGGTTCGAGCCCCGGCTCCAAGAGACAAATTGGGCCCTTGAGCAAGACACTTAATCCCGCATTGCTTCAGTCCACCCAGCTGAGATTGGGTACCAGTTTGAGCTGGGTAAAATTTAGATTGGTTGTTGCGGCCCCTCAAGCCCGTCAGGCTGAGCAGCTGTACGCAGCCGTCGGATGCGTCACGCAGCTAGCTGCTGCTGTACCGTGGGCTTTCAATGTCCTGGTCTTTTTAAGACGTCGATGCCTCTTATAGCTTTTTTCACCAAGTAAACAAAAATCCATTCTCAGTCAAAACGTCAAACCTTAAAATCCCCTTAACTACTTACTGATATGCAGCCGAGATCGGCGATTTCCTCGAGGACGAATACCTGGACGCGCTCTACCTGACCCAGGTGAAAGTGCTGCCCGAGCCGGCCTCTGACGAGCTGCTCCGCAAAGTGATGGAATATCACCGGGCGCATTAGTGAGTTCCCCCGCATAACTAATCGATTCTAGATTTATTGATTGATTGGTTGATTGTCAGCTGTGATTTCTATAATTCTATATATATATTTTTTGCAGCGGCCTATCACCCGAGGACGCCGAGTACAGCCTGCTGGACACTGTGCGCAAGGTCGAGCTCTACGGAGTCCGCCTGCACGCCGCTAGGGTGAGCGACTTGTTGGTCAGCTTAGGACTCAGTCTGAGCGTGGCAGATGGTGAAGGGAGCTTGGCTGCTTTAGAGTCCACGACTAGAAGTTAATACTATTGACATAATGAATTATTTCTAATAGATTGATTACTTTTCTAGGGTTTGGAAGCCTTGCCAAAAGGGGCATAGCAACTGGGCCAACAGCTTTTTTTCGGATTCTCATAGACTCTAAAATTTTGATCGAGGGTTAGGACGGACTTCAGCATGATGGAGTGAGATTTTTAGCCCGTTCCATCGAACAGATGGATTTTAGGCTGCTGCAATGCTACAGCTAGATTTGAATACTATTGACTCATTGAAGAGTAATTTTAAGATTTCAAACGGACTTAGAGAGAGATTTTTAGACTTTGAACGGACTTGTAGAGAGCTTGTAGAAATCTCTCTTGTAGAGAGATTTTGAGACTTCAAACGGGCTTGGAGTGAGATTTTGACACTTCTAACTGACTTGGAGTGAGATTTTGACACTTCTAACTGACTTGGAGTGAGATTTTGAGCCTTCAAGCTGGCTTTGAGAGAGATATTGAGCCTTTAAACGGGCTTTCAGAGAGATTTTGAGCCTTCAAACGGGCTTTGAGAGAGATTTTGAGCCTTCAAACGGGCTTTGAGAGAGATTTTGAGACGTCTAACTGGCTTGGAGAGATATTTTAAGCCTTCAAACGGGCTTTGAGAAAGATTTTAAGACTTCAAACGGGCTTGGAGAAAGATATAGAGACTTCAAACGGACTCGCGAGAGATTTTGAGACTTCAAACGGGCTTGGTGAGACATTTCGAGGCTTTGAACAGACTAAAGGGAGATTTATAAAATAAAGAAAAAGCTATTAGAATGATATTATAAGATCAGAAGTTATTAGCTTCACGTCTTTGTTAGTTAAGTAGTGAAAATACATTTCAACCTAAATAGCTCGTAAAAGTATGATATTAAGATTCCATTACCATTGATGCATCAGACTGATAATTTGGGTGTACAATGATAACGAAGTAATGATGTTTGGAATAATTGAGAATGTAGTTTTACGGCTATAGACTTGGCCATTATCATTTTCAAACCACTGCTATTGCTAAAACAAACCAAGAGAATGAAAAGCCAACATTCAACGTTAATGCTGTCCCGCAATCGAACTCATAATTAGTGGGACCGCAACGGCCTTGCCGCCTTAGTTACCAAGGCAATCATCAACTTGAGAAAAAGAACTGATCAGTGCATTGGCGTTAATGGCCAGAGCTGCGCAGTGGTCAATGGGATGCCTATATAGATTAATTGATCAACCAATCTAGGCCTGGGTCATGCTAGCTAGGTACTGTAGCAGTTTTTTGATTGACAAGCTTGGTAACCATTTGGTCCGAGGTACGGACCTAATAATAATAAGGAAAAAGTTAGTAGCACTTGGCTGCCATTGATTTTGGTGTTGCCCGCGTTGAGGCGATAAATGTAGATACTGACACTGGGGTCGTTCTATAAAACTTTCGTAACTAGCTTTCGAACGTAACTCCTATCTCGGTAATGTAAAAAGTTCCAACTTACGATCAAACTTAAGCTACGCAAGCTTTATAGAACGACCCCACTGTCTTTTATCAGAATATGTTCTATTAAGCTGCTGTTGACATTTAGAAAAAAACTCAAGATCTCCATTTTGTCTTTCAATTTACTCGGTATTTTACCAAAGCTACACTAGTTCCATCTTTATGATTAATACTTGTGATTTTTTACCTAGGGGATCCATTCCTGAATTAATATCAGGAATTTCTCAACTAAGCAGGGAGTTCCCTACTTTTAATTTGTAACAGCGATTTCCCGACATACCGAGGGAAATTTTCCCGATATTTGTATCGGATTTCCCAAATCAGCCGGGAAATCCTACTCTAAATTTGTATCAGGGATTTCCCAAATCAGCCGGGAAATCTCACTCTAAATTTGAATCATGTGTTTCCCAAATTAGCCGGGAAATCCTGCTCTAAATTTGTATCAGGGATTTCCCAAATCAGCCGGGAAATCCTACTCTAAATTTGTATCAGGGATTTCCCAAATCAGCCGGGAAATCCTACTCTAAATTTGTATCAGGGATTTCCCAAATCAGCCGGGAAATCCTACTCTAAATTTGTATTAGTTGTTTCCCAAATTAGCCGGGAAATCCTACTCTAAATTTGTATTAGGAATTTCCCAAATTAGCCGGGAAATCTCACCCTAAATTTGTATCAAGGATTTCCCAAATCAGCCGGGAAATCCTACTCTAAATTTGTATTAGGGATTTCCCAAATTAGCCGGGAAATCCTACTCTAAATTTGTATTAGGGATTTCCCAAATTAGCCGGGAAATCTCACTCTAAATTTGTATTAGGGATTTCCCAAATTAGCCGGGAAATCTCACCCTAAATTTGTATCAGGGATTTCCCAAATCAGCAGAGAAATCCTACTTTTTGTTAAATTAGGAATCAGGGACTTCCCAACTTATCAGACCGACTGGGTATTCTCATTCTAATTTTATAGTAGGGATCGTTCCTTTAATGCTTGTGCAGTGTTCAGTAGTGAACTTCCAATCAATCCCTTCAAGGATCACGACGGCCTCCCGCTGAACCTGGCGGTGGCGCATCCAGGCGTGCTGGTGTTCCAAGCCGCCGTCCGCGTCAACACCTTCAGCTGGGCCAAGGTTCGCAAGCTCAGCTTTAAACGGAAAAAATTCTTAGTGAAATTGCATCCGGACACTTATGTGAGTTGTTTCCATTGTATCTTCTTTAATGGGCTTTTCGTGTGTTTGCATTGTACTAATCAATGGGTTTAGTTTTCGATCTTCGGATTGCTCGTCATAGAACAAGCGGAGTTCGAATTAGAGAAGCTGTTGTTAAAGCAGATTTTTAGCACAGTAGAGCTTCACTTTGTGCTGCGATAGAGACCGCAGTTCGTTTGGCCTTCATCTAGATTTTCCTTTAGGGAGGAAAAAACTAGCGGCAGTCTGTGTGCCGGCGAACAGCCGGGGTGATTCGGGGCAAAATAGAGGGAAAGAATCGTGCGAGAAAAGTGAGAGAAGGGATGAGGGAGAAAATTGGGAGAATTTTGTCCATCACTTTTCCCAGTCAGTTACCCGGCCTTGCCTGTCTGCCTGCCACCCCGGTCGCGGTCCCCTCTCCCACTCGCCTTACTTTTCCAACTAAACTTGCCGCTTGCTCCAATTCGGCAGCCAATTTTTCTGCTTCAGCGTTCCAAAAAAGAGAGTGGGATAGAAAATGATTGAGAGAGAAACTGTGGGAAAGTGAGTTATCTGCGGCCGTGTGGGCGCGCGGGAATGCAGTGTGTGATGCGATTTCTACATCTCAGAAACTGTGTGTTAAAAAGCACAGATTGGTGGATTAGCGAATCGCCGGGCATTTGGCGTCCTTTAAGTATCCTTCTTCTTTGTCTCTTTTAATGCGGCCATCGTTCTGGCTAAATGGACCTCGTGTATTCAGAATTTTTTGACCAAAATCAATGACGGCTTTGTTATGCCGTCATACAGATTTCCAAGTGAGAGAATGAAAGCCAATTGACGAATTACCAGCAAGTCCTGAGTATACTGACAGGCGCTGACTAGATACTGACAGATGCTGACTGGATACTGACAGATGCTGACTAGATACTGACAGGCGCTGACTAGATACTGACAGATGCTGACTGGATACTGACAGATGCTAACTGGATACTGACAGATGCTGACTGGATACTGACAGGCGCGGACTAGATACTGACGGGCGCTGACTAGATATTGTGACTGCTGACTAGATATTGTGACAGATGCTGACTAAATATTGACAGACTGTGACCAGATACTGACAGACTCGGAATAGATACTGACAGACTGTGACCAGATACTGACAGACTCGGAATAGATACTGACAGACTGTGACCAGATACTGACAGGTGCTGACTAGATATTCACAGGCTGTGACCAGATACTGACATGCGCTGACTGGATACTGACAGGCTGTGACCAAATACTGACAGGCACTGACTAGATACTGACAGGCTGTGACCAGATACTGACAGGCACTGACTAGATACTGACAGGCTGTGACCAGATACTGACAGGCACTGACTAGATACTGACAGGCGCTGACTAGATACTGACAGACTCTGACTAGATACTGACAGACTCTGACTAGATACTGACAGACGCTGATTAGATACTGACTAGATTTTGATAGTTAACAGATACGGGTGGCCAAGTTTTCGTGAATATTTCATTTACTGTACTTTGACCAGCCGTACGATATGCTCACCGTGTGACACTGTTAGCACAGAGTGCAGCCAGTAGTTTTAAGACCGTTTATAGTGCTATCTTGCTGCATGCTTTAAACTGACTGTTTATTCAGCTGCAGGTGGCCCTCATCTGCGGCATTTAGTTGATTATCACTTGTCTCTATGTATATTACCTACCTGCCTGCCTGCCTGCCTTTCCATCTGCAAAAGAAGAAGTTTTTTTGTCGAAATAAATAAGATATGGGTCATATAAGATGCGCTGCAAGGCGAAACCATTGAAAGGCGAGATGAAATTAAAGAAGAGAGCTCTTCCTGCTTAGTATTCCAGGCAGCTAAGCAGAACAAAGAATGTATTAAACGCATTGTATCATCCAGAATTTCATTTCTTCTAGTAGCAAAATGAATAAGCTTGATATTTGTGTCTTTGCCTGCTTAGATAGTGAAAATGATTTTTTAATTGCTACATTTTTGTAAGCCTTTGCTTTGAAAGGCATGAAATAAATGGCCCATAAAGAAGAGCAATAGACGATTCTAATTTTATTTTTAACGGTAATGTAGCAGTGAAATTAAATAGGTGCGTTTAATAAAAAAATAGAAATATTTTATGTTGGGACTCTCTAGCTGGGTTTATTAAACTCGAGGGAAAAATCTTACATCCACTGAATCTTGTTAAGTAAAGATATTACAATAGTGAAGGCAGTTATTTTATGGGAATTAAACCCTCTTTATAAGCGTCAATGATACTGTAATGAATTAAATTCGTACGGACAGTAATTCAGGTTATTATTTCCCTTAGTCACAAAGATTCTAGTGAGGAATTCCCTTAACGGATATTCAGGTCAGGAATTTCCTTAGTAACAAGACGTGTTCGGTCGGGGAATCCCTTAGTTACGCAAATTAGGCTGAGTAATCCCTTTAGTAGCATGTATTCGTTTGGGGAATCCCTTAGTTACGGATATTCGGGTGAGGAATTCCCTTAGTTACGGAGATTTTGGTGAGGAATTCCCTTAGTTACGGATATTCAGGTCAGGAATTCCCTTAGTTACGGATATTCTGGTGAGGAATTCCCTTAGTTGCGGATATTCAGGTCAGGAATTCGCTTAGTTACGGTGATTCTGGTAAGGAATTCCCTTAGTTACGGATATTCAGGTCAGGAATTCCCTTAGTTACGGAGATTCTGGTGAGGAATTCCCTTAGTAACTTGTATTCGTTTGGGGAATCCCTTACTTACGGAGATTCTGGTGAGGAATTCCCTTAGTTACAGATATTCTGGAGATGAATTCCCTTAGTTACGGATATTCAGGTCAGGAATTCCCATAGTTACGGAGATTCTGCTGAGGAATTCCCTTAGTAACATGTATTCGTTTGAGGAATCCCTCAGTTGCGGATATTCTGGTTAGGAATTTGCGTAGTTAGGGAAATTTGGGTATGGAATTCCCTTAGTAAAAGGCATTCGGTTGGGAAATCCCTTAGAGATTCGAATGAAAAAGTTTTGATTTGTTGACTGACAAGAGGGCCTGAGGCTCAGAAGAAAATATTTGGAATTCCCACAAGAGACCAGCATCAAGTGCAGGGAATTTTGTCTTCGTTGCACGCGTTATGCATGAAATTAATTGAGCGCCTCATCGTCATATAGGATGCGGGTTGTCAACTGGATCCTTTGGGGGGCGAGAGAAGGCGTGCATTAAGTGCCTCGAGGCAGTTGCTAGGCTAGTCTGTATGTCACCTTAGCACCCGGTGCGCGACATCCCAATTTCATTCAATATCTCATATATTGCATATATATCTTTCATTTCCTTCTTTTCCTCATCTAATATTAGTCGCTCCGTTTGTTGTTTTGAGGGCAGCTTTCGTACGCTCTAGCTGGTAGGTTCACGGGCGCGACGAGTGGACCAGGAAGGTTTTGCACGAAATTACGCCTCGTGTTGGCACGCGCCTCTTCTCAACCGCCTCAGAAAATCAGCGTCAGGCGGCAAATTGGATTTCTTCCTTCCCTACTTGGCCAATATTTCTGCTTCTGTAATTTTTGTGGCTGTTCAAGGCCAGGGGGTGACGGGGTAGGGCAGAGCCTAGGGCTGACTGTCGCTGGAGCAAGTTTTGAATTTTCTTATACTTTGATGGCGCTCTTTTTTAGCTCAGCTGGAGTTTTCGCTTTGACTGTTTGCACTTTTAGTCTGTGCTGCAACAAGGCAGCTGAAGCATGCTGGTAGACGGCATATGTTCACTGGAGCACGTGGAATGCATTGAAAGCATCGGATGGGAGACCGCTGAAGTTTCAGATGGGAGACCGCTGTAGTGTCGGATGGGAGACCGCTGAAGTGTCAGATGGGAGACCGCTGAAGCATCAGATGGGAGACCGCTGAAGCATCAGATGGGAGGTCGCTGAAGTGTAAGATGGGAGACCGCTGATGTGTCGGATTGGGAGACCGCTGAAGTGTCAGATTGGGAGACCGCTGAAGTGTCGGATGGGAGACCGCTGAAGTGTCAGATGGGAGACCGCTGAAGCATCAGATGGGAGACCGCTGAAGCATCAGATGGGAGGTCGCTGAAGTGTAAGATGGGAGGTCGCTGAAGTGTAAGATGGGAGACCGCTGATGTGTCAGATTGGGAGACCGCTGAAGTGTCGGATGGGAGACCGCTGAAGCATCAGATGGGAGACCGCTGATGTGTCGGATGGGAGACCGCTGAAGTTTCAGATGGGAGACCGCTGAAGTGTCGGATGGGAGACCGCTGAAACATCAGATGGGAGACCGCTGAAGTGTCAGATTGGGAGACCGCTGAAGTGTCGGATGGGAGACCGCTGAAGTGTCAGATGGGAGACCGCTGAAGCATCAGATGGGAGACCGCTGAAGCATCAGATGGGAGGTCGCTGAAGTGTAAGATGGGAGGTCGCTGAAGTGTAAGATGGGAGACCGCTGATGTGTCAGATTGGGAGACCGCTGAAGTGTCGGATGGGAGACCGCTGAAGCATCAGATGGGAGACCGCTGAAGTGTCGGATGGGAGACCGCTGAAGCATCAGATGGGAGACCGCTGAAGTGTCGGATGGGAGACCGCTGAAGTGTCAGATGGGAGACCGCTGATGTGTCGGATGGGAGACCGCTGAAGTGTCAGATGGGAGACCGCTGAAGTGTCAGATGGGAGACCGCTGAAGTGTCAGATGGGAGACCGCTGAAGCATCAGATGGGAGACCGCTGAAGTGTCGGATGGGAGACCGCTGAAGTGTCAGATGGGAGACCGCTGAAGTGTCAGATGGGAGACCGCTGATGTGTCAGATGGGAGACCGCTGAAGCATCAGATGGGAGACCGCTGAAGTGTCGGATGGGAGACCGCTGAAGTGTCAGATGGGAGACCGCTGAAGTGTCAGATGGGAGACCGCTGATGTGTCGGATGGGAGACCGCTGAAGTGTCAGATGGGAGACCGCTGAAGTGTCAGATGGGAGACCGCTGAAGCATCAGATGGGAGACCGCTGATGTGTCGGATGGGAGACCGCTGAAGTGTCGGATGGGAGACCGCTGAAGTGTCAGATGGGAGACCGCTGAAGTGTCAGATGGGAGACCGCTGATGTGTCAGATGGGAGACCGCTGAAGCATCAGATGGGAGACCGCTGAAGTGTCGGATGGGAGACCGCTGAAGTGTCAGATGGGAGACCGCTGAAGTGTCAGATGGGAGACCGCTGATGTGTCAGATGGGAGACCGCTGAAGCATCAGATGGGAGACCGCTGAAGTGTCAGATGGGAGACCGCTGAAGTGTCAGATGGGAGACCGCTGAAGTGTCAGATGGGAGACCGCTGAAGCATCAGATGGGAGACCGCTGAAGTGTCAGATGGGAGACCGCTGAAGCATCAGATGGGAGACCGCTGAAGTGTCAGATGGGAGACCGCTGAAGTAAAGGGAGACACCTTATGTAACTGAAACGCATAGGAAAACATAGAAGAAAAAAATATCTTTAAAAAAATCTCTCTTTCCAACAAAATTCACCGTTAAAATATTGGGATCAGAAGTTAACCTTGCTTTAAATTTATTAGCAAGAAGTATCGATTGGAGTTTGTGAGGCAATCGAACAAATCGGAATATTTCTGGGCGCACACTAAAATTCGATTAATATGTGTGTATCAGTCGCTCTGTCCGGTTATATTTTGCCCAGGGGAACTTACTTTTCCTTGCACTGAAACCGCTAAGCTGATACGCACACATACACACACACACGCACACACACACACAGCGAGAGTCCGACATAAGGAAATGAAGCGGTGCGTTGGGGCCAGAGCCTCTTCGTGTCCATGTCCTGCTGCGCTTGAAGATGAATATGAGGATATGGGAGACAGATTCTCTGGTCTCTGCCTGAAATAAATCCCCCCAAAAATTCCCATTAATAGAAGCCATATAAAAGAAATGCGACTAAGATTTGATGTAAAAATCCTAGGCGACGGACGGGAAAGTGAGAGTCGGGGGGAACGGGTGTTGGGGATTTCTTCGCCTTGGTGAGCTTTTCACGCATTTATGGGCGAATATTTTAGCTACACTGGGGCCTAGGGGGGGAGGGAGGTCGACGCGTGCCTGGTCAGTTGTTTCCGCTCTAGAATTAATTCGTGCAAGTAGACCAACCAATGCTTTCTGGTGCGTTTCTACTGCCACTGTGTGTTGTCAGACCTTTGCACGTGACAGAAGGATCACTAGTGAATTATATTGTACTAGTAAAAAATTAATTTTCATATTCGAATATACTATGCACGGTTATAATTGTTTGTAAAAATTAGAGTGAGCAGACAAGCGGATGAGGTGTGTTTGAGGAAATTTTAGTTCTAAAATTTTCGCAAAAAATTTTTGCGTTTTAATTAATTAATCAAACAATCAATCAATCAAAAATAGCTAGCTGGTTTATTAACTTTAGCCCTTTGTTTTATTAATTATTTATGAAAAGCTAATTTTTAAGCTAATTTCAGTTCGCACTACTTGTTAGTAAGCTATGAGCATTTTTGATAATAAAAACGTCATCAAACTTACCAATCGCAGGGCTACTACAAGGATACCGTGGACTTCTATTTTGACAGCCGCGACGAGTGCAAGCAATTCTGGAAGAAGTGCATAGAGCATCACACTTTTTTTCGTTGCCAGTCGGCTCGGGCGCCGTCAAAGCACAGAAACATTGTCGTGTCCAAGGGCTCGTCTTACAGGTTTAATTTTTTAAGGAATTTTTTAATAAAGAAAATTGCCTAAACACAAAAAACCTCGTTTTCGGTCATCAGCCGTCTCTTTTCTCTAGAAAAATCATTCCATAAGTTAGCATATTTAATGTAGATTTAATTAATTAAAACTATTAAATCTTAAATTAACCTTTCAGGTATTGCGGTCGGACTCAAAAACAATTAGTAGAATTTGTTCGCGAGAATTACGTTAAACGGCCTTATTTTGACAGGTGAAAATATTTTTATTGTTACTAATTTACCTAATGCTTGCTATGAGAGTCTCATCTAGTGTACATCAATTGGATTCACAATATAATCTATTGTGGATCTATTAGACTTAGAATAGCATCTATTGTAGGTCTATTGGATTCAGAATCTTATCTATTTTAGATCTACTAGATTTAGAGTAGCATCTATTGTGGATCTACTAGATTTAGAATAGCATCTATAGTGGATCTACTAGATTTAGAGTAGCATCTATTGTGGATCTACTAGATTTAGAATAGCATCTATTGTGGATCTACTAGATTTAGAGTAGCATCTATTGTGGATCTACTAGATTTAGAATAGCATCTATAGTGGATCTACTAGATTTAGAATAGCATCTATTGTGGATCTACTAGATTTAGAGTAGCATCTATTGTGGATCTACTAGATTTAGAATAGCATCTATTGTGGATCTACTAGATTTAGAATAGCATCTATTGTGGATCTACTAGATTTAGAGTAGCATCTATTGTGGATCTACTAGATTTAGAATAGCATCTATTGTGGATCTACTAAATTTAGAATAGCATCTATTGTGGATCTATTAGATTTAGAATAGCATCTATTGTGGATCTACTAGATTTAGAGTAGCATCTATTGTGGATCTACTAGATTTAGAGTAGCATCTATTGTGGATCTATTAGATTTAGAATAGCATCTATTGTGGATCTACTAGATTTAGAATAGCATCTATTGTGGATCTACTAGATTTAGAATAGCATCTATTGTGGATCTATTAGATTTAGAATAGCATCTATTGTGGATCTACTAGATTTAGAATAGCATCTATTGTGGATCTATTAGATTTAGAATAGCATCTATTGTGGATCTACTAGATTTAGAATAGCATCTATTGTGGATCTATTGGATTCAGAATCTCATCTATTGTGGATCTATTAGATTTAGAATAGCATCTCTTTTGGATTTATTAGATTCAAATTAGCATCTATTGCAGATCTATTAGATTTAGAATAGCATCTATTGTGGATCTATTAGATTTAGAATAGCATCTATTGTGGATCTACTAGATTTAGAATAGCATCTATTGTGGATCTATTAGATTTAGAATAGCATCTATTGTGGATCTACTAGATTTAGAATAGCATCTATTGTGGATCTATTGGATTCAGAATCTCATCTATTGTGGATCTATTAGATTTAGAATAGCATCTCTTTTGGATTTATTAGATTCAAATTAGCATCTATTGCAGATCTATTAGATTTAGAATCTCATCTATCCTTGACCCCCTTCGACGCAGAACGAATCGCTCCCTGCCCAGCCGGTCCCCGGCCAGCCGCCGGTCAGGCCCGTCCGGCGGGCATCCCCAGGCGGCTGTCGGCGGCCGCTCCGGCGCTTCCACAACCTCGCACGGGTCGCACGTTCTGTTGCCTAGCAACGGAGACGCCACCCGGCCGCTGCTGGACATGGCCGCCGGGCATTTGCGCCGTCCGGCCTCCGTGTCCCCGCCGCCGCCGCAGTCAATGATGCCGTCGACGTCGGCTTACTCGCCGAACTCCGGGCGTCGCGGCTTTCAACCCGTTATTGGCGGAGGCGGCGGCGGCGGCAGCTCGCGCGCCCGCTCCTTGCCAGGCGACGATCGGCGCATTGGCGACAGCTTCGGCGGCGTTGTCGCCGTGGCCTCCGACGACGACGATGGCAGCTCACCGCCTCCGCCTCCGCCGCCGCCACTAATAGACGACGAGGAGCTGCCAGGTGAGGCTGGAGATAATCTTAGAGAAATTCTCCTTTCGCTTTTCGTCTGAATTACTGTTCCCTGACCCCTATAGTCACCTGCGCCTCAAATTAGACTTTCGAGTTAAAAAATCGCCCTAAATCTTCCTCAAAAAGCGCACTAAAACTCTTTAAAGAATCGCCCTAAATCTCCCCCAAGAATCGCCCTAAATCTCCCCAAGAATCGCCCTAAAACTCCCTAAAAAATCGCCCTAAATCTCCCTAAAGAATCGCCCTAAATGTCCCTAAAAAATCTCCCTAAATCTTTCTCGAAAATCACCCTAAATCTCCCCCAAGAATCGCCCTAAATCTCCCCAAGAATCGCCCTAAAACTCCCTAAAAAATCTCCCTAAATCTCCCTAAAGAATCGCCCTAAATGTCCCTAAAAAATCTCCCTAAATCTTTCTCGAAAATCTCCCTAAATCTCCCTCAAGAATCGCCCTAAATGTCCCTAAAAATCTTCCTAAATCTTTCTCGTAATCGCCCTAAATCTTCCTAAAAAATCTCCTTAATTCTTCCTCAAGAATCGCCCTAAATGTCCCTAAAAATCTCCCTAAATCTTTCTTGAAAATGGCCCTAAATCTCTCCCAATAATCGCCTTAAATCTCCCCAAGAATCGCCCTAAAACTCCCTAAAAAATCTCCCTAAATCTCCCTCAAGAATCGCCCTAAATGTCCCTCAAGAATCGCCCTAAAACTCCCTAAAAATCTCCTAAATGTCCCTCAAGAATCGCCCTAAATGTCCCTCAAGAATCGCCCTAAAACTCCCTAAAAATCTCCCTAAATGTCCCTCAAGAATTGCCCTAAATCTTCCTCAAGAACCGCTCTAAATCGCCCTTAATCTTCGTAAAAAAATCCTTCAAAATATTTTTTTAAATAATCGGCTTTGCTTTGCCTGTTTATCGCCCCGAAGAATGCGCAGAAGAACTATTTCTACGCTATTTCTCCCGTTTCTTTGCTCCAGTTGAAGGTGTCGACGGGCCCGACCTACCGCCGCCATCGCTGGCGCCGTCCATGCAACTCAACGACCTGCTGCCTCCGCCCCCGCCACCTCCTCCGCCTCCGCCGCCGCCTCTTCTCGATCCAACAGAGGCCACGTCGCCGGGCTTCGCGTCGCTGGTTCGGCCAACCCCGCAGCGTCGGCCGCTGATGCGCTCCGACAAGGTTGACGACGCCGTTGCTCAGCAGCGACAGGCCGGCGCCGCCGCCACCATTCACGCCCACCGGGAGGAGACCGACATCATTCAGGAGCTTCCGGACTCTTTGCAGCCTGTGAGTCGATTTTTTACTGATATCCCCACAGTGTGGGGATTGGGGATCTCAGATCAGTGACGGGGATTTGGCATCTCAGATCAGTGTCGGGGATTAAGGATCTCAGATCAGTTTCAGGGATTAGGGATCTCAGATCAGTGTCGGGGATTAGGGATCTCAGATCAGTTTCAGGGATTAGGGATCTCAGATCAGTTTCGGGGATTAGGGATCTCAGATCAGTTTCGGGGATTAGGGATCTCAGATCAGTTTCGGGGATTAGGGATCTCAGATCAGTTTCGGGGATTAGGGATCTCAGATCAGTGTCGGGGATTTGGCATCTCAGATCAGTGTCGGGGATTAGGGATCTCAGATCAGTGTCGGGGATTAAGGATCTCAGATCAGTTTCGGGGATTAGGGATCTCAGATCAGTGTCGGGGATTAAGGATCTCAGATCAGTTTCGGGGATTAGGGATCTCAGATCAGTGTCGGGGATTAGGGATCTCAGATCAGTTTCGGGGATTAGGGATCTCAGATCAGTGTCGGGGATTTGGCATCTCAGATCAGTGTCGGGGATTTGGCATCTCAGATCAGTGTCGGGGATTAGGGATCTCAGATCAGTGACGGGGATTTGGCATCTCAGATCAGTGTCGGGGATTTGGCATCTCAGATCAGTGTCGGGGATTTGGCATCTCAGATCAGTGTCAGGGATTAGGGATCTCAGATCAGTGTCGGGGATTAAGGATCTCAGATCAGTGTCGGGGATTAAGGATCTCAGATCAGTGTCGGGGATTAGGGATCTCAGATCAGTGTCGGGGATTAGGGATCTCAGATCAGTGACGGGGATTAGGGATCTCAGATCAGTGTCGGGGATTAGGGATCTCAGATCAGTGACGGGGATTAGGGATCTCAGATCAGTGTCGGGGATTAGGGATCTCAGATCAGTGACGGGGATTAGGGATCTCAGATCAGTGTCGGGGATTAGGGATCTCAGATCAGTGTCGGGGATTTGGGATCCCAGATCTGTCCGGGATAAAAAATTCATTAGTTTTTTAGGGATTCCGAATAATATAGATAATTATGAACCCAGCTCGTTAGACATCGAGAATATTTTTGCCTGGAGCCAACCGGGGAATTATCTTTCCGACTGTTTCGTTCACGCGAGGCGTTGCAATCAGATTTTCAGTCAAATCTAGTGGTTGCTAAGTTAAAAAAATTTCCCTGGCCTACGTAAATCAGAAGAACAAAATATTCGGAGACAAAAAAGAATAATTCGATTGCGAACTTGAAAGCGTGGCTACCTTTGTGGAGAAAGTCTGACTAATTGCGGAAACCTCGTCACTTGGCGAGTTCGCAATCAGAGAGGGAAGAAAGTCCCCGGGGGGGTAGCTGAGTATCCGGATTGTCTTGTGTGCTCACAGTTCGAGTTTTGGGCATTTTTTGGGGATTTGCTGGCCAATGATTGGAACGTAAAATTTATATAAAATCGAGAAAGTTCTCGGACGGAGCGCTCTCGTTTCTCCCTCCTGTGTTTCTCTTTCTCTCGTGCGACCGCGGTCCTGCTATCTTTGATTAGCGTAAGTCCTGCTGCCGATCTGTCTTGACAGCTGTGTTGTGTGCTTGCATTGCCCGCGAACAGGTATTGAAAATTAACGGAAGGAAAATCTAGGGAGTTATCAATGAAATATGAAATGAAGAGACTCAGAATTAAGGAAGGGCAAAGAATTCAACACAGGAAACAGAAGTGAGAATGAATTAGACAAGAATAAGCAAAGAAACAGAGAATGAAGAAAAAAAGATGAGAAATAAAGGGAAGAGACACGAGAACAAAGGGAAGACTGGGAAGAGACATGAGAACAAAGGGCAGACTGGGAAGAGACATGAGAACAAAGGGCAGACTGGGAAGAGACACGAGAACAAAGGGCAGACTGGGAAGAGACATGAGAACAAAGGGCAGACTGGGAAGAGACATGAGAACAAAGGAAAGACTGGGAAGAGACACGAGAACAAAGGGCAGACTGGGAAGAGACATGAGAACAAAGGAAAGACTAGGAAGAAACATGAGAACAAAGGGCAGACTGGGAAGAGACACGAGAACAAAGGGCAGACTGGGAAGAGACATGAGAACAAAGGAAAGACTAGGAAGAGACATGAGAACATAGGGCAGACTGGGAAGAGACATGAGAACAAAGGAAAGACTAGGAAGAGACATGAGAACATAGGGCAGACTGGGAAGAGAGACGAGAGTGAAGGGAAAGCGCTGAAGAATGAGGAGTAGAGATGAAGAAAGGGACGGGATAATAATGAAAAAGGGGAAAAATTAAAACGATCGACACAGAATGAATTGAAGGCACGAATAGTTAAAAACAAACTAGCAGCCAGTCTGGCCGCACCAATTCCAGGCTCCCCTGTCCCACATGGCCGACGGCTCCTCAGCAGGCGCGGAGCTCCAGCAGCAGGACGACGAAGACGGCGCCGATTCTCAGCACGGCGGCGGCCGTTCGGTGGCTTCGCACACCCTCGGCGGGCTCAGCAGCTACGCGGCCTCGGTGGCCGCCACAACAGACGACGCCGATTCGGACGCCAGGAGCATCGCCTCGGCGGCTAGCGGCGTCCAGCACGGCGTCCGCAGGCGCCGGCATCAGCCGAAGGAGGCGGCCTACTTCGCCGCCAAGATGCTGCTGGCCTGCGAGCGTCAGGCTAGTCGTGACCTCCGCCTGCTCTGTCAGAGCTTGCCAGAAGAAATGGCGGCGGCAGCGTCGGCAGACTCGACGAACGGCGTTACTGAAGGCTACGACGTCGACGACAGATCGGCCTCGCTGCTGCGAGAGCTGCTGAGCCTGCTGGACTCGGTGCGCGCCGTTCAGCAAAGATTTCTCACCTCGCTTGAGCAGCGCCTGCGGGCCTGGGAGGCCGCGTCAGCCGCCGTCGCCGCCGCACTCGCCAACGGCCAGGCGCCGCCGCCGACAGCTGATGATCAACGCCGATTGGGCGACCTGCTGCTCCAACACCTGCCCGAACTGCTGCCGCCTATGCGCGCCTACGCCGAGGTGAGCTTTTGGGATTCGGGTTCGGTTTTCAGATTCGGGTTCGGTTTTCAGATTCGGGTTCGGTTTTCAGATTCGGGTTCGGCTTTCAGATTCGGGTTCGGCTTTCAGATTCGGGTTCATTTTTTAGATTCGGGTTTATTTTTTGGATTCGGGTTTATTTTTTAGATTCGGGTTTATTTTTTAGATTCGGGTTTATTTTTTGGATTCGGGTTTATTTTTTAGATTCGGGTTTATTTTTTAGATTCGGGTTTATTTTTTAGATTCGGGTTTATTTTTTAGATTCGGTTTTATTTTCTAGATTCGGGTTTATTTTTTTAGATTCGGGTTTACTTTTTAGATTCGGGTTTACTTTTTAGATTTGGGTTTATTTTTTAGATTTGGGTTTATATTTTAGATTTGGGTTTATTTTTTAGATTTGGGTTTATTTTTTAGATTCGGGTTTATTTTTTAGATTCGGGTTTATTTTTTAGATTCGAGTTTATTTTTTAGATTCGGGTTTGGATTGCCGATTCGCACTCAAAGCCTCATTGTGCCACCCATCGCAATCCCCATTTTGCAGGCCCTGCCCAGCCGCTTTCTGTCCGCCGTCGACACGACCGCCTGCAGCAACAGCGCTGACATCGTCCGTAGGTTCGAATCCTCCCGCGCCTGCCACCTGCCGCTCGCCTGCCTGCTGCTCGGCCCCGCCCGACGCCCCGCCCGCCTAGCCGGCCTGTGCGAGCGCCTCCTGGCCGCCGCCGCCGGTCCCGCCGACGCTGCCGACTGTCGGGCCGCCCTGCGTCAACTCGCTGACGCGGCCGACGCCGTTCGGCCAGCCTGCGACCTGGTTGAACGACTCTGCGGCCTTGTTGAACTGCGTCGCGACCTGCCCGCCGGCATGGAGGGCGTCCTCGACGACGAGGCAGCCGCCGGCAGCGCCAGGCTCCTCCGCATCGGCTTGCTGCGCAAACCCGGCTCCCGGCGCGGCGGCGGCGGCCGCCTGCTCTGCCTGCTCAGCGACCGGCTGCTCATCCTTGGCCGGCCTTCGTCAGCGGCCGCCGCCTCCTCAGCAGCCGCTTCGTCGACTTTCTCAGCGTCGGCTTCGGTCGCGTCGGCGACATCGACGCCAACAGGTGGTCGGGGAGGCGTCGCGGCCGCCGCCGCTGGCGGCTCTTCGGCGTCTTCGCTGCTGCGCCTGCGTGCCAAGATTCCTCTGCGCGGACTGCGCGCCACTGAGGCACCCGCAGGCGGCGGCGGCTCCGACCGTCACTGCCAGCTGAGCCTGCTGGTTGCCGCTGACGCCGCCGACCCGGCAGCGCCGCCGACGCAGCCCGCCATCGTCCTGGCGGCCAGAAGCCGGCGTCAGAGCGATCTCTGGCTTCGCGACCTGCAGGCCGCCGCGGCCGACGCTCCGCCAATGATGAAGGCCTTGACGTCGGCGAGGTCGGCAGGCGGCGTCGCTGATGCTTTATCATCGGGCTGGGAGCAGCTGCAGCAGCAGCGGGCGCTCCTGCCAACACGGGTCTGCTGGCACCGCTGCGCCAGCGTTGGATTCGATGACATCGTGCGCAGCCACTGCTGCGACCTCAGCGGCCACCTGCTTCGCAAGCTGACCAGCGCTCCCGGCTGGCAGAGACTCTGGGTGGCCTTCTCGCATCTGGCGCTGTTCTTTTATAAATCCTATCGGGTGAGCTTGAATCCCATCTCTAGATCCCATATCCTGAGATCAGATTATCCCATATCCTGAGATCAGATTATCCCATATCCTGAGATCAGATTATCCCATATCCTGAGATCAGATTATCCCTAGATCCCATATCCTGAGATCAGATTATCCCATATCCTGAGATCAGATTATCCCTAGATCCCATATCCTGAGATCAGATTATCCCATATCCTGAAATCAGATTATCCCTAGATCCCATATTCTGAGATCGGATACAACCGACTCACTTACCATTCCCATTTCAAGAGATCCCATATCCCAAGATCCCAAATCTTGTTTCAATCAGTTACTTCAGAACCTTAAGATTCCATATCTCGAAAAAATTATCGCAAGACCCAATTTGCCTTAAAACCAAAACATCGTGCTTTTTTACCGCGCCTCTCTGACCAATCAGGACGAAGCTCCTATGGCTACTCTGCCTCTGATTGGCTATCGGGTTGGCCCGCCCGATCCGTCTGATCAAGAGCTGGTGCAGGGCAAGAGTCACGTGTTCAAATTGCAATGGAAGCATCACCGGTACTTCTTCCGGGCAGACTCAGAGTACACTTATAATTGGTGAGTCCTTGGCCTCGTTGTGTCATCTGTGTGCGAAGTTTCCTTGTCACTCTCAGCTAAAGTGTAAACGGCTTCCTTGTCACTCTCAACTAAAGTGTACACTGCTTCCTTGTCACTCTCAGCTTAAGTGTACACGGCTTCCTTGTCACTCTCAGCTAAGGTGTACACGGCTTCCTTGTCATTCTTAAAGTATGTACGCGGGTCTTTTTTTGTCACTCTCAGCTAATGTGTACACGGCTTCCTTGTCACTCTCAGCTAAGGTGTACACGGCTTCCTTGTCACTCTCAGCTAAGGTGTACACGGCTTCCTTGTCACTCTCAGCTAAGGTGTACACGGCTTCCTTGTCATTCTTAAAGTATGTACGCGGGTCTTTTTTGTCACTCTCAGCTAATGTGTACGTGGCTTCCTTGTCACTCTCAGCTTAAGTGTACACGGCTTCCTTGTCACTCTCAGCTAAGGTGTACACGGCTTCCTTGTCACTCTCAAATTATGCATGTGCACGGGTCTTCTTGTCACTCCATGCTTCTATGTAAGCAGACTATTGTGCCAATCAAACTTTATTCTACAAGCTTCCTTGTCACTCAATTCGTCCCTTCGACCCTTCAAAAAATGCAAATTGATCTTCCCGAACCCGCAGCTGGCTGGAGATGCTGAGCGACGCCATCCTGCCGCTGGCTGCCGAACCCGCCGAGCCTGCCCGAATGCCGCTTCGAGATTGAGCTGATTGATTGATTGATCGATCAACTACTCGTACTTATTCTATTAGATATGCGCGTACGCGCATTTTAACCAGCAATTGCTTTATATTTTCAATTGTCGCAGCAGCTGCCTCAGCGGTATTCTCTCTCTATATATATATTATTAGTAGTAGTAAATTTATGTCAGACCAGAATCTCGGCTTCGGACGCCTCTCTCTTAATCGACAGCAGTATTTTTTCGTCATTTTTTGCTCCCGGCAAAATTTTATTAATTAGCTACACACTAGTACTTATATACTACTTGCACAGCTGGCTAAACTGTAAGTAGTCTGGTTGAGGCTTCATCTGTTATATTAATTTTTATTTTCCTCTCATTGGTTGGCTTTAGTATTGTTTTTTTATGTTATTAATTTACTAGTAACGTGACTTTAGTGTGTCATTATTTTTCTCACACTTTTTTGCTTTTGTTTTCCTTCTGAATGCTACTTAAAAGCACTTTTATTAATCAATAACTGCATGCAGAGCACGCCGACATGCGAGTTTTTCCAATGCAGCCAAAGCGACCGCGTCATCTTGCTGACCTTTGTTTTGTTGAACAAAAAATGCCTAGCTAGGCCTTGTAGTGTAATTACAATAGCAGCTGTAGCCTCTCCATTTGATCCTGTTGTGTTTGTTTTTAATCTTATCAGAGTTTTATTACCCTGGCGATGAACATTTTATTGAATTACGAGTACATAAATTCTATGATTATATTGTACGTGTTTTGTTGACTGACCAATAAGGAATTAATTCTGTCTAACTGGCTCTTGCATTCTTTAATTATTTTTACAAGGAGTGGAGATAGGGTGGGAGAAGTGGCAGGTGGCAATTCAAGAAAATGAAAAGAAGGTACTTAAAGGCTAATTTACGAGTATTGATTGATTGAATGTTCTGATCTCATAATAGGCTGATTGTTGCATTAATTAGATGATTGGTTTATTTAGGTTTCTCAGTATCTTATTAATAATTTGACGCACTGGTTGGTTTATTGAATAAATGTTTATCAATATGCTGAAAAAAACTGGAGTGGGTAAATAGTGGGTGAGGATTGAGACAAAGTGGGCTGGGGATTAGGGGGAGAGGAAGTCAGGATTAGTAGAGGGCTGAGGGTTAGAAGAGAGGTAGTGAGGATTATAAGAGAGGGCTGAAGATTAGAGGAGAGGGCTGAGGATTAGGAGAGAGGGCTGAGGATTAGGAGAGAGGGCTGAGGATTAGGAAAGAGGGCTGAGGATTAAGAGAGAGGGCTGAGGATTAGGAGAGAGGGCTGAGGATTAGGAGAGAGGGCTGAGGATTAGGAGAGAGGGCTGAGGATTAGGAAAGAGGGCTGAGGATTAAGAGAGAAGGCTGAGGATTAGGAGAGAGGGCTGAGGATTAGGAGAGAGGGCTGAGGATTAGGAGAGAGGGCTGAGGATTAGGAAAGAGGGCTGAGGATTAGGAGAGAGGGCTGAGGATTAGTAGAGGGCTGAGGATTAGAAGAAAGGGCTGAGGATTAGAAGAGAGATTCGCTGCCCGGCATTTGTGATAAAATCGAGAGAAAGGTTTCCAGCAAGTCGCTAAGTTGCGAATAATGAATCGTTATTTCATTATACCCTTGACTTATTTCAAGGGTGGTCTGTTATGTACTGGCCTCAGTTAATTGATTTGTTTTGAATCTTCATCGAATAAGTCGTTCAGGGCTTTAGTTTTTTAGGTTGGCTCTTTCCGACTTTGACGGAACGGTAAAAGCGTCAGAAATCAGCCCATGGTGTCCCGCAGATCCAGTTCAGTCTCCGACCCTGTTCAGGCCGTCAGTCTTGACATCAGCCGGGCCGTCCAGCAAGCTGCAGGAGCCGCTCTGCCTGTTGAACTCGACAGCCTTGCAGCCGGGGCCAGCGGCCGAGCAGAGCGACGCGCACTCGATGTCGCTGCGGGCGGCCACCACGGCGGTCGTATTGGACGTCGGACTTGGCGACTGGCTGCCTCTCTGGAATGCTGCAAGGAAGCGTGTGTCCGGCATGGGCTCATGAGCTTAGCGCCGGGTGTTTTCACAGAAATCAGTGTGGAGTCTCACTGCTAGACAGCGTGGTGCGCGGGCTGACGGCCGCTCTGTAGCGAAGGTGAAATCCTCGCCGGTTCACTGTGGCGTCGGTGGTCAGCGTGACAGTCAGCAGATTGCGGGCGCTGCCGCTCGGCGGGGAGAACACTGGCAGGGCGCTGCAGTTCGGATAGGCACCCGACAGCTCAGCGATGGTGACCGAGTCCGAGTCGAGCAGGCTGACCTTGTCGAACCTGTTCTCCAATTCTAGGAATTCGAACCACACCTCGATAATTAGCGACTGGTTGGTTTCCAGCTGCCAGCTGCAGATCAAATTGTTGGCGTAGCGACTGCCGGACCTGAACAAGTTTTGGCTGAAAATGGATCCAGGCGGGCCGAGGGCGGTCACCGTCACGTGCCGGCTGCCGCCGCCGCAGGCTGCAAAGGGGAGAGTCGGCTGTCATGCCAGCCTGAGTGGCGCAAGCAGGCTGTCAGCAACTCACCTTCTCCACTGCTTTCGGTATCCAAGGCCGCTTGGTAGCGAATCTGAAATCCTCGCGACGTACCGCCCGAAGCATCGGTGGTGAACCTGACCGTCAGGATGTTTCTCGGACTGCCGCCATGCGGTGTGATCGCCGGCATCGAGCTGCAATTATCCACGCACGCGGCATTGACAAATCCCATGCTGTTTGAGTTGCTGTCCAGCAGTTGGAGCTTGTCCGACGGGCTGTCCACCTGCAGGTATTCTCACCAGACTTTGATTCGGTAGTAACTCGGGGATCTGAGAGTCCAACCGCAGTCCATGTTGTTTGCGTAGTTGGCGCCGCTGTGGAATCCCGAATGGCTGATGAGAGATCCGGGCGGGTCGGTGGGACTCACGGGCACCTGCTGGTAGCGGCGCAGACTGCAAGCACACGTGAGTCATTCGTTAGAAACACGGATTAGCGTCAAAACTCGGACAAGTAATGTTGGTTTTTCCGTCTGTCTTTCTGTCTGTCTGTCTGTCTGTCTATCTGTCTGTCTGTCTGTCTGTCTGTCTGTCTGTCTGTCTGTCTGTCTGTCTGTGTGTCTATCTGTCTGTCTGTCTGTCTGTCTGTCTGTCTGTCTGTCTGTCTGTCTGTCTGTCTGTCTGTCTGTCTGTCTGTCTGTGTGTCTATCTGTCTGTCTGTCTGTCTGTCTGTCTGTCTGTCTGTCTGTCTGTCTGTCTGTCTGTCTGTCTGTCTGTCTGTCTGTCTGTCTGTCTGTGTGTCTGTCTGTCTATCTTCTTGTGTGTCTTTCTCTCTGTATGTCCGACTGTCTGTTTGTCTTTCTGTCTGTCTGTCTCCATATTTGTCCATAAAGAGCGTCACAAAAGTTTCTCACACCCGATTCACGAGTTCTCGCCTCCTGCGTGGCTCTGTAGCGAATCCGAAAGGCCTTTCCCACGATTGTACCATCCGTAATGAACCTCACGGTCATGACGTTCTGCCGGCTACCGAGAGCTGGGCTGAATCTGGGCAGAATGCTGCAGTCCGTGCAGCTGTCGGTCAGCAATAGTACGATCATACGCAAGTCAGCGTCGAGCAGTTCAACTCGATCTTGGGAAGTACCCAGCTGAGAGTATTCGAAGTACACTTCGATTCGATAGTCTTCAGGCGCCACGAGAGTCCAGCTGCAGTTCATGCTATTGGAATAGTCAATTCCGGAATCCGAGTTGAATCCCACATGGCTCACGAGGGAGCCCGGCGGCTCCGAGGGGCTCACCGTCAGCTGCTGCTGACCGCTGCCGCAGGCTGATCATGCGTGGGCGTTGTGGTCATTTGAGGATGCAGTCTGCGTACTTGATGGAACTTGGGGTACTGGCACTTTGGGAACAGAAACTCGAAGATCTGGTACTTTGAGAACGGAAACTCGAAGAACTGGTACTTTGAGAACGGAAACTCGAAGAACTGGTACTTTGAGAACGGAAACTCGAAGAACTGACACTGTGAGAACAAAAACTCGAAGAACTGACACCTTATGGACTTGCACTTAATCAGCAAAAAATATCAAATATAAAAACCTTACGGATGTCCGTGGCATCACATTCCAGGCAGGTTGTAGCCAAGAGCAGGAGAAACTGCTCACTAAAAATGCTAGTCCAGGTTTTTTTGAGCATACTTTACTCAGTGTGGTTGCAAATTAGCAATGGCTTCACTGGAAGTTGCATATTCTATTAAATATATAAATATTTAATCCCAGTAGCATGGAGCCGCAATTTTTTATTTAAAAAGTGAACCTTTTGTCGTCATGCATGAATATTTTTTCGCAGAAAATTTTACACCTTCTAATTCAGATTTTCAAATTTTCTGCCATGCCAAGTGACAAAATAAAAAAGCGTCATTTTGGGACCTGCCCTCAATAGCCGTCAATCACTTTTTAAAATTCAATTTGCTCCATGCGCCCATCAAAGTGGCAAAAGGGAGAAGATAAAGAGTGGCGGGGGTGCGATTGACTTTTAGAGAGAAAGGACAACTTTTTCGGTAGACAATCAGAGTACGTACTTGTACATGATTTCGACTGTCCCCTGTCCGAACAGTCAGCCTCAGCTACTGGTGGCTTGGTGACTCAGCAGAGATCACGGTGAGCTGAGAAACCCGTCTGGTTTCTAAAACAAGCTGATGGGTTTAGAAATCAAGGTAAGATTGGCTAGATTTTCAATGCAATTTCGGTTAGATTTTCGCAAGAGAGTAATCCCTGAATGTCTTCTTATTAAAGAAGAGGAAGAAAAACTTACGCAAGCTCTCAGCCGAATCAACGAATCAACTATAACCACAGGATTTAAGTCAGTAGCGAAATAAAACCCATCTAAGGCGGATCCACGGACAGAAAGACAGACAGGCAGACAGACAGACAGACAGACAGACAGACAGACAGACAGACAGACAGAAAGACAGACAGACAGACAGACAGACAGACAGACAGACAGACAGACAGACAGACAGATAGACAGACAGACAGAAAGACAGACAGACAGACAGACAGACAGACAGACAGACAGACAGACAGACCAAGTCATACATTTTTAAAGCAAACCACACGATTGTATAAGTAATTTAATGTCGCACATATGAGGCTTGTTTAAAACTCTGCAAGCAGGCAGCGGTACCTAGATTGAACAATTTATTCCTTTGAGGTTTACTCATCAGTAGAAAAAGATAGCCCTTCTCAAATGAGATAATAGGGGTACCCTCGAGTAATTAAGCATTTTCTCTACTTCTCTACGAGCGTAGTAATGCATTTCGCTCAGTCACACGGATACAACCGTACGAGCTTGCTACCCCCCACACCAAGCTCGCATTCTGTGCCAGATGTGCACTCAGGACAGACACTTATTTGGGCAATGAATTAGCCATCCAAAACTACCGAATGTACATTTCATTCTCGTCTGTCTCTCTCCTTCCCACCGTTGAATTTTCTTATCTCTATCTTGCTCGCAACAACACTCACCTGCGTTACCGTCAAAACACGCGGGGCATTAAAAAAGGCAGACAGAACTTCCTACAAGTATCGGGACCATTTGCGGATTAACAAAGCATCTCCTCATTCTTATAAGAAACGAAGCCATGTCCGATAAGGCGGAGAATTCTCCATCTTCCAGTTTGGAGCCGGAACTGAGCGAACTGCAATTATCCGAATCGGGCACCGGAGAAGCTGCTGCCGGCAGCGGAGAAATCATCTACTCGAAGCAGCCAGTCCGACAGTCGAATCAAACTGGCGGCAAAGCGGCCGACCCGCTGCGGCGGACGATGCAGCCGCGTTCATCCGGAGCCTCGGTGTCGAGCTCGCTACAGGCCAGCGGCCAGCAACTACAACAGCAACTGCAACAGACGGCCACCTCCAGCTCGATTAATCCTGCCGGTGTCGCATGGGGCTGCGACGCTGCACAACCGGCCTTTCAGCAACAGCATCAAGGATTCGAAGACTCCAACGAAAATTTTGACAGCCTGCTCGATCTATTGCAAGGACCATCGGAAACGTTGCCGAATAGTAACGCTGGAATGCAACTACCAGGTAGTACGGCGGATATCGTGATCAGTGCCATACCAAGTGGTCCCGTGCAGATGCCGCCGCCAGTGCCGCCGCCGCAGCCTCCACGGATTTCCCCTGCTGCTGCTGCAACACCAAATCTGCACCATTCCGGAGTGCCTTCCGGAGCAACTGCTTCTTTAGCAGCTGGGGCGACTGGGGCGTTTGGAAAATCGCCAGTGTCTGAATCTGTACGCCTGGCCCTGTTAAAAAAGATCAATCCACAATCGATTCTTGTTGACGAGAATTTCAACACGTAAGATTTCTTTGACAATAATAATTAGTTACTCGTATATTTGTATTGTGACGCTTTGGGAGGCGAGTGGCTCGGCGGTCTAGCGCGTCTGCCTTGTGTGCCACTGGTCCAGGTTCGACCCCGCGTTGTAGGTTGGTTATTTTCCCTAGCGCGGTTTCGTGTGCAGGGTCACATTAATTTGGGCCCCTGTGCACGAATTGTTGAGCCATGGGCCAGTTGTGCAATGAGGGAAACGCCCATGAGGGAAACCCCCAAGGCATAGAGAGTGTACATGCCTGGAACTGCCGCTTGTACACCCTATGTGAGTGCGTGACTGGGTGCCGGCCTGTGTGTGTGTCTATGCCTGCATACCGTATTTAGTGTGACTGAACGCGCTTCAGGAGTCAGCGCAATGGACAGTCATGCCCAGTCGCTGGTTGTGGGACGATGTCGCTTCAAGCGTCAATGTGCCCACAGCCCTCCTGCAGATTTAGATTTTTATTGTGACGCTTCATCCGGTATTGTGATGCAAGATTTTTTCTCTGGAAACTGGTGGCAGCGGTGGGATCAGGACCAGGTTCGTATCAAGGTCACGCTCTGCGCATGTTTAGTTCACGTTGGGAAATTATTTATCAGATTTTCAGCTAAAAAGAGTTCGTTATAGCCATAGTTAGCTTGTAGGGGTTTTTGGTGAAATTACGCTTATTCAGTAGAATTTTTTACTTTAATTCACGTACATGTAGTGCTTTTCTGCTTCGCTTAAAAGCAGCAAACGAATAACTTCTAAATCAGACTGTCTTTGCTCCAATTCGCCCTACAGGCAGCTTCACACAGCCGTGCTGCAGAATCAGCCGCGAGATGCCGTAGATTTTCTGCTTTGCAACCTCAAGCGTGAGAAGAAGCTGTGGCCGGTCATTAACCTGGTCAGCGCCACTGGACACGTAAGTTAGATTTCTTTTATCGCTATTTTACAATCTAGCTCGTGTAATAGCTTCATCAATAGGCAAAGCTTTCTCTCTATTTTTCAGACGCCTCTATCCCTGAGCCTGAAGATGCGGCGTGCAGACCTGATCCCACTGCTCATTGACTTCGATGCCGCGCCTACTCAGCTGTGCTGCAGCGCCAGCGAGAGAACTAACCACTTTCATTACGCATTCGGCAAGTGCTTGGACTCTGTCAGCTCCGTCCAGATGGTTCAAAGCCTGATTCGCTGCGTAGCAAATCACCACCAATCGGACCTGCTGAGTCTTCATGCCAGGGACAGATGCAGAAAGACGCCCCTGGACTACCTGAACCACAGGATCTCTCAGCTGAGGTCTAGCCAGCAGCAGGACCCAACTTCGACAGAGCTGCTAACTCAGATGGACGCGCTGAAGATGGAAATCTACAATGCCATGCCGCGAGTTGAGTCAGAAATCAGGCATTAGCTCTACTCTGATCGAGTTTTTGTGTTATTTTATTCGACAAATGTCCAGCTGATTCACAGCTTCCCAGTTACCGAGGTATCATACTGATGCCATGGAAATCGTTCCACGTTGTAGTTTTGATTTTTTAACTAGTTAATTTTTTTCCGAATTCATTTCTATTTATTTCAGCTGCTAAAATTCATTAAAATCCAAAGGTACATATGCAAGCCATTTTTAAGCTTTTTTAGTAGCCAATGTGAATCGAAGGAAGCTATAATTTTTTTGTTGACAGAACTACACTTAACAGCCGACCCATTTTTTCACAAAAAACTGAAGAAACTTGAATTCTAACGCAGGGTAGTAGTAGTAGTAGTAGTAGTAGTAGTAGTAGTAGTAGTAGTAGTAGTAGTAGTAGTAGTAGTAGTAGTAGTAGTAGTAGTAGTAGTAGTAGTAGTAGTAGTAGTAGTAGTAGTAGTAGTAGTAGTAGTAGTAGTAGTAGTAGTAGTAGTAGTAGTAGTAGTAGTAGTAGTAGTAGTAGTAGTAGTAGTAGTAGTAGTAGTAGTAGTAGTAGTAGTAGTAGTAGTAGTAGTAGTAGTAGTAGTAGTAGTAGTAGTAGTAGTAGTAGTAGTAGTAGTAGTAGTAGTAGTAGTAGTAGTAGTAGTAGTAGTAGTAGTAGTAGTAGTAGTAGTAGTAGTAGTAGTAGTAGTAGTAGTAGTAGTAGTAGTAGTAGTAGTAGTAGTAGTAGTAGTAGTAGTAGTAGTAGTAGTAGTAGTAGTAGTAGTAGTAGTAGTAGTAGTAGTAGTAGTAGTAGTAGTAGTAGTAGTAGTAGTAGTAGTAGTAGTAGTAGTAGTAGTAGTAGTAGTAGTAGTAGTAGTAGTAGTAGTAGTAGTAGTAGTAGTAGTAGTAGTAGTAGTAGTAGTAGTAGTAGTAGTAGTAGTAGTAGTAGTAGTAGTAGTAGTAGTAGTAGTAGTAGTAGTAGTAGTAGTAGTAGTAGTAGTAGTAGTAGTAGTAGTAGTAGTAGTAGTAGTAGTAGTAGTAGTAGTAGTAGTAGTAGTAGTAGTAGTAGTAGTAGTAGTAGTAGTAGTAGTAGTAGTAGTAGTAGTAGTAGTAGTAGTAGTAGTAGTAGTAGTAGTAGTAGTAGTAGTAGTAGTAGTAGTAGTAGTAGTAGTAGTAGTAGTAGTAGTAGTAGTAGTAGTAGTAGTAGTAGTAGTAGTAGTAGTAGTAGTAGTAGTAGTAGTAGTAGTAGTAGTAGTAGTAGTAGTAGTAGTAGTAGTAGTAGTAGTAGTAGTAGTAGTAGTAGTAGTAGTAGTAGTAGTACTAGTAGTAGTAGTAGTAGTAGTAGTAGTAGTAGTAGTAGTAGTAGTAGTAGTAGTAGTATTGGTTTTTGCGAGCAATCTTAGCCAAGGAGCAAGCAAACTCATCCATCCCATAGATTTCAATACGACGAAGGAGGTGGTTTGAACCATAGACTATCACCTGTTTTCAACCAAACTCATCCAACGGGCGAGCAATCTCAGCCATAGCTTGTTTATTAAGCGAAAAAAATTAATTGGTTCGTACATGTATATAAGAGACTTTATGTAGAGCAGCACAGCAGAACACAGGAAATTGACTAACGGAACAAACAAATGACTCACTAAATAAGCACTGGTTGCATATGATGCACGGTGTCAATTTGTCAGCTAGTCTCATTAGACAAAGGGCTGCTGCTGGATGCACTGAGCATAATTTCTGCCGCAATGAATTTCCCAGCGAGCCACCTTCAGTGGTGTCACCGTGTCCAAGGCAATGCGGCCAAGTCGCTCCAACAGAATACAGCGCCACTCGGTACGGTTCATTCCATCCGGAATTCCACCAGCTTCCTCTTCCACCAGGGCAGGATTGACCAGCTGCCGTCTGATGTCAGCCTTCACCGCGCTATGCGCCATTTCGCATGGGTTTAGGAACGGCGAATAGGCAGGAAGCAGCTGCAGTGAAATGTCGGCCCGTCACAGACAATGACAATTCTCTCATTGTTAACCTGGCCTTGGACTTGCTCCACTAGCTCGTTTACAAACTGTTGAAACCGCGGCCGCGTTTGGCCTCCTCGGAAGATCTCACTCTTGACCAAACCCAGCGCAGAGGAGACAGCAAGGCAAATGGTCAAATTCGGTCCTCTCTGAGTGGTGCAGATGCGACGCACAGGCTGACCTCTGATTGCTCGGCCTTGTGACCTTCGGCTCCACAAGTTATATCCAGTCTCATCGATGTACACCACTGTAGAAAGTCCAAACAGCTAGGCGTTTGTGTGCTAGGCTCGCTAGCTGGCAGTAAAGGCTTGCTCCGGCCTAGAGCTAGAAAGGCTTATTTTATTTACTAGACTTAGAGCCAGTTACGTAACACTAAACGCACGAAGTGAATGGTAGCGTGAGGGACAAAAGCTGTACGTTATCGATGTACATACATTTACGCTGGGGCAGTGGCAAGCGAGCGAGATATAATAATAGTACAGGAAAAAGAAACCACTGCCCCACATATCTCCCTACGCGGAAAGAAAACGCAGCTTTATTCAAGGGGATTGCGATCGAGGAAAATTCGAAAAATATTTGTGGGAACATTAAAAACAACACGCGAAAAAAAAAGAATCGAGTCGGGAGAGCAATATTGAGAAAAAAATCAATAGCAGTAGCGAGAGAATAACGATTGCCAGCAATTCTGATAAAAAAAAGATTTTAAAGCGAAAAAATTTTTATACCGAATAAAAAGGAGCGATATTTTGAGGGAAAATACAAGTACTTTTGAAGACAACAAACTTAGAGCAGCAGTCTTTTTTAAAATCGCGGAAAATACGCTTGAAAAGTCAGTCACTATTTTCAACAGTTAATGATCACAGTTTGTAGCTGATCACTGCGTCTTTAGCTCTTCTCGGATGGCTGCGCATAGCGATCGCCTCGTCACTGTCTGCGCCGGCCGCACCCTCGCTGAGTGCCGGCTGCCCGGCTGAGGCCCCGGTTAGAGGCTGCGGAACCGGCCGGATGTGCGCCAGGTGGCGCATGCACGACTGGCCTTGACGCTGCAGAGTGAACGTGTCGCCCTTGACCGACTCGACCACCCACGGCTTCGTCTCGAACGGTGTGTGCAGCTTCGTCTTGTGCTGTCGCCGCAGAACTCGGTCGCCCGGCCGAATGCTGTGCTGCTGGACTCGCTTGGCCCTGTCGAAGCCGGCCTTCATGTCCTCAGTGTAGCGCTTATGGTGGTTCTTGATGTCGTCCAGGGACCAGTTGGCGGGCTGCGACGGCTTGTACGATGGAACCACGTCATTGAAGCGCCGCCCCATCAGGAGTTCAGCCGGTGCTTTGCCAGTTGCTCTGTGCGGTGTCACCCGGAAGGCGAGCAGCCACTCGTCCAGCGCTTCTTTCCAGCTGCGACCTTCGGCGATCGCCGCTCTGACGACTTTGTTCACGGAGCGATTGACGCGTTCGGTGGCTCCATTGGCTTCGGGATGCAGCGGACAGATGAGTCGGTGCTTGACGCCGTACGAGGCCAGGAAGGAGCGGAACTCGTGTGAGCTGAAGGGCGGGCCGTTGTCCGTGATCAGCTCCAGCGGGATTCCGTGTCGAGTGAAGAGCTGTCGCACGTGAGGGATGACGGTCGTTGCTGATGTCGAGTTGACGTAGTTGATTTCGGGGTACTTTGAAAATAGGTCTGTTGTGATGAGTAGCATCTGCCCTTGGATCGGCCCGTAGAAGTCCATTCCTAACAGAAGCCACGCACCGTCCGGGATCTGCGTTGGCCTCAGCGGAGCATGGGAGGTCGCATGCGACGTGGCTTGGCACGGCAGACAGGCTTGAACAAATGCTTCGCAGTCCGCTCGAACTCCTGGCCACCACACCTTGGTCTGCAGCCGCTGGAGTGTCCGCTCGGCACCGAGGTGCCCGGTGTGCGCCAGTACCAGGACTTGCCGTCGGAGCGCTGAAGGCACGACAATCAGGTCGCCCCGGAGCAAAATTCCGTCGTCTTCTGATAGCTCAGACTCGATCCCTTTGAAGGTGCGCTGGGTGCTGCTGTGCTGGTTCCAGTGCCGCGTCCTGATGGCGGCTATTGCAGCCTGAATGTCCGTGTCGCTTCTGGCTGCCTTTCTGAAGTCATCTACGGACAGGCCACGCGGGACGGCGCCTTCTACCACTGCGTTGACGTAGGCGGCGTCCAGAGTTTCTCCGACCGCGCGGGACAGGTCGGTGGCCATCGGCTGACGGCTCAAAAGGTCCGATGGGTTCGAAGGGCCAGGACGATACTCGAGCTTGAACTGAAGGTGTTGAATCCGGAGTGCCATTCGTTCGATGCGCGGGGGAGGCCGCGAGCCCGGCCGAAAAAGTGGGATCAGCGGCTTGTGATCCGTGACGACTGTAAAATTCTGGCTGCCAGACAGGTAAAAGTCGAACTTGAGGCAGCCGAATTTCACGGCCAGGGCCTCACGCTCGATTTGTGAGTAGCGCTGCTCGACTGGAGTCAGCGCTCGGCTGGCATAAGCGACAGGCCTGACGGTGCCGTCCGGCTGCTTCTGGCTGAGGATTGCTCCTAGGCCGATCGGTGAAGCGTCGACTACCAGTTCGGTTGGCTGATTGCATTCGAAGAAGGCCAGAGTTTCAGGATTGCTGATGGCGCTTTTCAACGCGTTGAACGCCTCAGTGTGCTCAGCCGTCCACTCCCAGCGCTTAGATTTTTTTGGTCAGCTCGCGCAACGGGGCTGTCAGGTCGGCGAAGCTCGGAATAAACTTTGACAGATAGTTTGCGAGACCCAGGAAGGAGCGAGTCTCGGACACGTTGGCTGGCGGGCGAAAATCTTGGACAGCTTTGATTTTCTCGGCTGGCGCTGAAATGCCTTTGGCTGAGAATAAGACGCCGAGGAAGCTGATCGAGCTCTGCGCAAATTTGCATTTTGCCGGGTTGACGGTGAGTCCACAGTCCGACAGTCGTTTGAGGCAGGTATCCAGGCGTTGGTTGTGTTGTTGCATGTTGTCAGCGTAAATGATGACGTCGTCATGGACCCAACGAACCCCGGGAAGGCCGCTGAGAACTCCGGACATGATTCGCTGCAGGATCTCCGAGGCACTCGTAAACCCCATGCTTAGCCGCTTCAGCCGCATGAGTCCGAGGGGGGTGCTGAATGTAAACAGATGGCGGCTGTCCTGGTTGACCGGGATTTGATAAAATGCTTTGCAGATGTCCAGTTCGCTGAAAAGCTTCGCCCCGGCCATCTCGTCCGTAACTTCGTCCAGAGTGGGAATAGCTTGCTTTTCTGGGATCACATACTTGTTGAGATCTCGAAGGTCCTGGCAAATTCTCACTCCACCGGCCGACTTGGGCACGACAACCATGCGGGACACCCACGGTGTGGGCCCGGTGACCGGTTCGATGACGTCTAGATCCAACAAGCCCTGCAGCTCTTTTTCCACCGCAGACTTGAGGTGCACAGGGACCCGGGCGGGCGGGTGGCAGACAGGAATGGCATCTTCTTGGAGTCGCACCGATATCTCAACGCCTTTGACGCAGCCGAGTCCTGCGAACACCTGCTTGTGCTTCTGTAAGACGGCCCTTAGCTGAGGATCATCTGGAAGGCTCGCTTCGACAGCGCTGATATCGTCAATCTGCTCCGGCCGACGGATCTCGAGCAGACCGAGCTCGAAAGCGGTCTGGCGCCCGAGTAGTGTGGCACCCCGTCCTTCCATGACGTAGAACAGTGAGTTACAAGACTTCTTACCCGCGCTGATTTGAAGGCGCGACATGCCCTTGATGCTGAGCGGAGCGGCTGTTCCGTACGCCTTGATGACGCGGTTGCTTTGAAGCAGACGGGCTCCTTCAAATTTGCTGAATGTCTCGTCGCTCATTATGTTGCAGCTCGCCCCGCTGTCCACCATCATGTCGAGCGGCTCGCCTTCCACTAGAACCCGTACAGTCACGTCATTGGGGTACTGCACCTTGTCGGCTGCTAGAGTGAAGACGTCCTCGGTAGCTTTGTCATCGGTGTACAGGATTTGAGCTGCTTCAGCCGACACGGAGTTCACTTTCGACTGTCGAGCAGCACCTGTGTTGCCACGGCGGCACGCCTTTGCCAGGTGATTGGGCTTACCGCAGTTGCTGCACGTTTTTCCTCTCGCGGCATCGCAGTTGGTGTGCCCGAACTCGCCGCATCTGTAGCAAGTGGCAGATCGGCTTGCTGAATGTTGAGGCCGATCCTGTTGGCTTCTGCTGGCGTACTGGGACCGCCGGTGCGTGACGCTCTGCTTGTTGACAGCGGCGATGGTCGAGTCTTTCGACTGTTCAATGACGGCTGCCTGCGCTTCAGAAGCTTCGTGGGCCCTGGCGCACTTGAGAGCGTCCTCGAGCGAGATGTCCGACTCCCGCAGCAGGCGACGGCGAAGTGAATCTGACAGACAGGTGGCGACCAGCTGGTCACGGATGATGGAGTTACAAAGTCCCTCGAAGTCGCATGTCTCGGCTGATGCTTTCATCCGGGCGTACCAGCTGTCGATGGTCTCTCCTGGCTGCTGAGTGCACTGCCTGAACTGGTATCTGGCAAACACCAGGTTCTTGCGCTCCTTGAAGTAATTGTCCAGATGCTCGAGGAGGTGTGCCAGAGACTTTTCTGTCTTCTTGTCTTTGGCTTGCACTTCTCTGACGATTTCGGCCAGCTCTCTTCCGCCTGTGTAGCTAAGAAGTTTGCACTTTTGTACTTCTTCGGTAATGCCGGAGGCTGCGATAAAATCCTCAAATCTGCTCGACCATGCTTTCCACTGTTTGCTGGAATTCTGAATGTCGTTTGACGGATTGAATGGCTCGGGCGGTGGCAGTGAAATAAAGTTTGCCATTGCGCGCTTGATTGTCCGATAGCTTGCGACGCCAATGTAGAAAGTCCAAACAGCTAGGCGTTTGTGTGCTAGGCTCGCTAGCTGGCAGTAAAGGCTTGCTCCGGCCTAGAGCTAGAAAGGCTTATTTTATTTACTAGACTTAGAGCCAGTTACGTAACACTAAACGCACGAAGTGAATGGTAGCGTGAGGGACAAAAGCTGTACGTTATCGATGTACATACATTTACGCTGGGGCAGTGGCAAGCGAGCGAGATATAATAATAGTACAGGAAAAAGAAACCACTGCCCCACAACCACCACGGCATCGTGTGGCAGCGTCGTCATCATCTGGGCATAGTCGCGTCGTCGGGCAAGCACTTCATCCGAGTTGGCTTGCATGCGAATGTCCGCGTCCTTAGTCGCAATTTTGAATGTGTACAGAGAGCCCTGCAGTGCTCTGTGCACAGTCGTGGTCGACACCACGGGTTTGTTTGGCAGGCTTTCGTGCAGCTGCTGGCACATGGTCTCGAGTGTTGCAAACGGATTGGCATCCACAATGCGAGTCAACTCTTGGCGCATTTCTGCGTCCATCTTGCTTGATTCCTCCCTTATTCCGCCACGTTGGAGAGCAGCAATTCTTCCAGTAGCTACGTAAGTCTGGATTATATGTCTGGACGTCTTCAGCTTTATCCCGAGAATGCGTGAAGCAGTGCTCAAATTTTGTCCGTCATTCCATGCGTTGATTAGCTTCTCTCTGTCGGAGTTGGATGTTTGTCGCAACTGAGCCATCGGAGGAGGAGGAAAGAAAGAAGGGAAGAGGGAATGAATGGGCAGACAAGCTATGGCTGAGATTGCTCGCCCGTTGGATGAGTTTGGTTGAAAAAAGTGATAGTCTATGGTTCAAACCACCTCCTTCGTCGTATTGAAATCTATGGGATGGATGAGTTTGCTTGCTCCTTGGCTGAGATTGCTCGCAAAAACCAATAGTAGTAGTAGTAGTAGTAGTAGTAGTAGTAGTAGTAGTAGTAGTAGTAGTAGTAGTAGTAGTAGTAGTAGTAGTAGTAGTAGTAGTAGTAGTAGTAGTAGTAGTAGTAGTAGTAGTAGTAGTAGTAGTAGTAGTAGTAGTAGTAGTAGTAGTAGTAGTAGTAGTAGTAGTAGTAGTAGTAGTAGTAGTAGTAGTAGTAGTAGTAGTAGTAGTAGTAGTAGTAGTAGTAGTAGTAGTAGTAGTAGTAGTAGTAGTAGTAGTAGTAGTAGTAGTAGTAGTAGTAGTAGTAGTAGTAGTAGTAGTAGTAGTAGTAGTAGTAGTAGTAGTAGTAGTAGTAGTAGTAGTAGTAGTAGTAGTAGTAGTAGTAGTAGTAGTAGTAGTAGTAGTAGTAGTAGTAGTAGTAGTAGTAGTAGTAGTAGTAGTAGTAGTAGTAGTAGTAGTAGTAGTAGTAGTAGTAGTAGTAGTAGTAGTAGTAGTAGTAGTAGTAGTAGTAGTAGTAGTAGTAGTAGTAGTAGTAGTAGTAGTAGTAGTAGTAGTAGTAGTAGTAGTAGTAGTAGTAGTAGTAGTAGTAGTAGTAGTAGTAGTAGTAGTAGTAGTAGTAGTAGTAGTAGTAGTAGTAGTAGTAGTAGTAGTAGTAGTAGTAGTAGTAGTAGTAGTAGTAGTAGTAGTAGTAGTAGTAGTAGTAGTAGTAGTAGTAGTAGTAGTAGTAGTAGTAGTAGTAGTAGTAGTAGTAGTAGTAGTAGTAGTAGTAGTAGTAGTAGTAGTAGTAGTAGTAGTAGTAGTAGTAGTAGTAGTAGTAGTAGTAGTAGTAGTAGTAGTAGTAGTAGTAGTAGTAGTAGTAGTAGTAGTAGTAGTAGTAGTAGTAGTAGTAGTAGTAGTAGTAGTAGTAGTAGTAGTAGTAGTAGTAGTAGTAGTAGTAGTAGTAGTAGTAGTAGTAGTAGTAGTAGTAGTAGTAGTAGTAGTAGTAGTAGTAGTAGTAGTAGTAGTAGTAGTAGTAGTAGTAGTAGTAGTAGTAGTAGTAGTAGTAGTAGTAGTAGTAGTAGTAGTAGTAGTAGTAGTAGTAGTAGTAGTAGTAGTAGTAGTAGTAGTAGTAGTAGTAGTAGTAGTAGTAGTAGTAGTAGTAGTAGTAGTAGTAGTGCACACAAAGCCTCGTAGCCACGAAGTAGACAGGGCCTCAATTCTTGGGCTTCCACGTTCAGTTGAAGCGACGTGATGATCACTCTCGAGACATGACCGTTCACCGAATCAATTTTGTGGCGAAGTAATGTTGGAGAGCCGAATAACGAATTATTTTAACGACCGCCAGTCATTTCATTGACTCGGTCGGTGACGGCGCAGACTCCATTGATGAAGCAAAACAACTTTTTGCCGGCCAGGGAGCACTATAGATTGGGCAGTTCAGCTCGAGTTCGCATGGACCAAGTCAAAATAAACATCTGTGTGCAAAAACAAGCAAAATCTGTGTGAGCCTTTGATTTTATTAAATTACAAAGTCGCAATTCTAGTAGTTGCTGCAAAAGCAGCAAAAAACGGCAAGCTAGGAATTGAAAAAAATCTTCATCATAGGTTTCTCAATACCTGCGTTTTGATTGATATGCAGAATTTGCGTCACAGATGGGAGCCCAACCAGCAATTCATTGACCAAACTGTAGGCCTCCACTGTAGCGAATCGTTTTGCCGTTTCAGTTTCCGCACCACCAACATGTATATTGCGACATTTTGAGAGGTGAATGCCAAATTCCAGAAAGAGTCACACAAAAAAAATTAACCAATAGGATGTATGAGTGAAAAACATGTACAAAGGCTAATTACTTATAACGCATACTAATTAAAAAATTAACAAATTTTAATAAAAAAAATAAAAAATCTAAATACGATACTTTTTCACGGATTCACGAATGTGAAATCAGAATTTCAATGGTAAAAGGGCAGTATACAACTTAAAGCATGTTAAGTTAACGTGGGAGTTATTCTGCTCCATGATTCCCATGATTTTCAGCGTTGTATTTAAGGCAACTTTTGATATATTTTTTCGGGAAAACCACTGACAGCTTTAACGAAGCAAGTTGTCCTTGGGGAAAGCAGAAAACTACGAGGATTTAATGCACTAAATGGATTTGTTTCTGGAACCGGAATAAGGAATATAAAAAACTGTAATATGAGGCCTAGCTTTTACACGGCTGGTTTTAGAAGTAGAATTTCTTTTAAAAAATACACTAAAACACGCTTCAATTGTACACGCCGGTTATCCCGATTATCGATTTTCGCGTTGACTATTACTGGAGCGAGAAAGTTATTGTAGCATGGCCACCTACATATGTAGTCATGCACGCACGTAGGGTGTACAAGCGGTTTTCCAGAAATTTCACTCTCATCTATACATTGGAGAATTGAAATCATTGGCGTAAATTGCGCAACTAGCCCAGAGCCGACCGGAATCGTGCATAAGGCCCCAGATTACCCAAATTCGCACACGAAACCGCTCTAGCGGAAATAAATAAATGACTGAAACGCCAGGTCGAGCCCGGACAATTAGCACAAGGCAGATGCGCTTAAGCACCTCGCCCCGTATTCTAAAAAATCGTAGCGATACTTAAACGAATACTTGAACGGTGCTAAAAAATTATTTTAACGAATTTATAACCCTGTTAGGAATCCGGTGTCATCGTTTAAAATTTAATAAAAAGTTAACAAATTGTCTGCTTAATCATGAAATTAAAAGCTTTTTGTAGTACTAACAAAATAAATTACATAAGAATTAGTTAATCATGTTGATATTTTGGATCGTTAGAAGCAAAAATTAAATTGTCTATGTAAGCAGTATACATACTGCATTTTAAATTCGGCTTCTAGCTGCATTATTGCACAGGCTGTCGAAAAAAATAGGCTGCCACAAAAGCTATATATTGAATGATAATACGTGAACAACTTCACGTGGCCGAATTGCGCATTGCATAATATTTTTTATCTATTGCAGCTTAAAAAATAATACAATCATTTTTTTTTGTATTAAAATAAAACCTCACATTACCTTTCTTTTACTTTGCATTTTAGACTCAAAGGGCTATTAAAACAGAATTGGTTGCTTTAAATAGCGATATTTCAGGACACTAATCAGCTTTTTACAACAAAAAAGTTTACGACGGACTGCATTTAACCATTATGAATAAGCTGGTCAAAAAGTTTTTTCTAAAAATGATATAATAATAAGTAATTTTTCTCGTTCAAATGTGCTTTTTTATTCAAAGTGAATTTTATTAAAGGTTTATCAGTGATTACGCCAGAGGCAATTTTGCTTTTTTGATATTTTGAAGGTTAAAGCCAATTGGTTGATTAATTAGCTTATTAATTTATTTCGGATATTCAAGAGGCTATTTTTTGCTTCTGAACAAATTAACCTATAGTGAATTATCCCATAGCAAATAAATTTATCACTCTGTGCTCTCATGATATTTTTCATAGAGAATTGCCGCATCTATACTTTAATTATTTTTTAAAGATATATATTTTTTATTGCATTTTTAATATTATATTAATACTATTTTTTAATTTTTTTAATTTTATAAAGAAAGGGTAAAATCGTTAAAAAGTTGAATTTTGTTTTTAACCTTTAAATTGAATAAAAAATTTACTTATATTTTACAGCCCTACAAGACATGAAATCCAGAGGCGTCTTAAAATTCCAAGACCAAGAGTATCAGCTGTGTCCAAAAATTACGACCATTGGTTCGTCGGGCTGCGATATTATTGTCGAGGTGATTTTGGCTTACTTTTGCCATAAAATTTACTACGAGTAATTTTATATTTGATTACTAAAACGCACTATTTTGACGGTACAAATGTTTCAGGCTGAAGGCACCGAAAGTCAGCACGCTATTATCGAATATTCTGAGGATGACGGCGGCTTCATTTTGAAAGATTTAAATACCGAATGTGTGAGTAGTGTGCACGCGAATCAGCGTTTTATTCTTTTGCTTGTTATATTTATTTTTAATTTTCTATTCTAAAAAGTGTGATGAAGAACAACAAGTAGCAGTCATTGATGAGTTGTAGCCCCGTGGCTAGGGTGCTTGCCTTATGACCGGAAGGTCGTGGGTTCGACCCCTGGCCCTAAGAGACAATAGGTGCTTCAATTCACCAAGCTGGGATCACCGGTGTGAGCTGGGGAAATTTCGAGAGGCTTTTGCGGCCCCTTAATCTCGTATTTTGTTGCGTGTTGCTCATAAATTTACTATTTGTTAATTAATTAATTTAAACATGAAAAATTCCAGGGCACGCGAATCAACGACTGTCTAGTGCAGAACGCGGCCGTCCGTCTGAGCCACGGCGATCAGCTGCAATTCGGCCGCGGCCAGGCAGTTTACCAGCTTGCAGTGCAGCAGCAGCAGCAGCAACCGGCCACCAGGCCCCTGCCCAGCCGGCAGCCAGGAGCGCCTGGACTTATCCGTGGCGGCGGCGGCGGCGGCAGCGTCGGCAATTTGACCAATCTCAGCTCCACAGCTGGAAGCAGCACCTTCCGCCTGGGCCGGCCGACAAGCGCCAGCCCGATGGTGCTGATGGCCGGCAGCGGCGGACGCCGACAGCAGCAGCAAGGATTCGGAGACCACGCCGGGTTCATGGTGCCTGTCATTGCCACAGCTACCACAACAACAGCCTCTCCGCTGTTCGTTCAAAGCGCTCGTGGATCACGTGGTTATCAGCAGCAGCAGCAGCAGCAGCAGCAGCAGTACTCCGACGAGAAGGACCAGCAGATTCTGGCTTTGCAGCTGGAGCTGCAGCGGTTTCGCTCCTTGGAGGCGGAGAGTCGCGAGAAAGACCGTCGGACTGAGGAGATGCGCGCCCAGCTGGCAGCGCTGCAGAGGCAGCTGGCGTCGCTCAACGATCCGGAACTGCGGCGCCGCCTGTCCCACCTGGAGACCGAGGTGTCGGCCAAGCAGCAGGAGGTAGCGCTGCTGAAGGAGCAGCTGCAGCGGGCGCGGGCCGACCGGGACCGGGCCGTCGGAGCCGGCGGCGACGAGACGGCGGCCAGGGCGGCCGAGCTGACGGCCGCTCGGCAAGAGGCTGAGAAGCTGCGACGCGACGTGCAGGTTTCTGGCGGCCTCATCACCCAGCTGCAGCGGGATATGACCAGCAAGGTGAATAGCTTCATCTCAAGGCAATGTATTGACAGCTAGCTACACATTAATGCATATCAATTTTTAACCTGCTTGAAAACTGCCGCCTAGGACACCGCGCTGAGCCGACTCAATCGCGAGGTCGAGACCCTGAAAGAGGAGGTGAAGTCCCGGGATCTAACAATATCCGCGCTTCAGGCCAAGGTGAGCCAGCAGCTTAATGCTTAGTTTCTTTACTAGCTAAAAATTTTCTTGTTGCGTGATAAAAAAAGTTGAATGCAGTCGGCACCATCGTACTTGCCAGTAGTCCGATTCGAAAAGAATACATTTTCATACGGAAAAACCCCAGTATCCGGAAGATTTCCGGTGTCCCAGGCTGGTACGATTTGAGGAGCGAACCGGTACGCGTCAGCAAAAAATCCAGCCGCCGATGAGGTTCCGCAACGCCTGGCGACGCGGCTCGGCATCGCTGACCTCGCGCTACGTCACCGAAAGGAACAAAGACCTATTGGCCGATTTCGCGGCCGCCGGCGGGTCGGCGAGGCGAAGCAACTCAGAGCCGGTGCAGCACCCGCTGTGCGGCACTCTGTACATCCCGATCTCGCAGGACTCGCTCGACGAGACCGGCGGATATCATCTGGATGTGCATGTTAGAGCCGGATTAGGTTCCATTCGATGTCCACTTTCACCGGTCAACGAATCATTGTTTTAGCTGGATAGTCACTTTTAATCAGATATTTATTTGAGCACTGTTTTTTATCTGTTCGATTCGCAATGTTGAATTTTAGCATGAGTTCACGAATGCTTGTACCCGGAAGCAGGAAAATCCGTTTTTATATTCGCTCTTCCTTTGGCAAACAATGTACACTGGGTTTGTGTACATCTTTCACTCATGAATTCACGCTACGTCTGATACGGGGTATGACAGAATGTACATTGACAAAATAACTGGAGAGTAAGGCGTGCAAATGTACATTGCGCTGAAAAGTATAATCGTAAAATTTGGAGTAAGGAAAAAGTTAGGGAGAAAAGGTGTGAAAGTCTGTCGGGCCGATATGAAGGGCCCCCATAGATATCAGCCAATGGTATTTAAATATTGATAATAACTTCGCACGAAACAGATAAGCCCAGCTTAGAGTGCATTGGCATTGATAGAAGACTAGCAATGTACACTATCTTGTACATTGCGAACCTTAGCTTCACTCTGATTGGCTTCCATTCTACACGTGCCAATTTCGTTTAAACGGTGATTTTTAACTAAAAAAAATCCATCCCCAGTTCGCCCGGATCAAGGACACCAAATGCGAGGAGGAAGAGCGCGAAGCTCGGGAGAAAGAGCTCCAGGCGCTGCGCAGCAAGTTCAAAGACGCGGAGGCCCGGGCCAACGGCCTGCAGGAGGCCTGCCGCCAGACTAAAGAAGAGCTGGAGGCCGCCAAAACGGTGGCCCTGCGCGAGGAATCGGCTAGGCAGAAGCTGCGCCAGGAGTTGGACGAATTGCAGGCCCGAGTGGCCGACGTTCAACGGACCGAGCGGCTGGCCAAGGTCAGTTCGAGGATGTTTTTAGAATTTTAGTGCAGCTAGTTAGAAAGTTGATCAGTTAGTTAAAACCCTTAAGTTGCTTTGTTCAATACAAAGTCGTGTACTTTTAGTTCTTATATTAGCTAAATTCCAACAGTTAAAATCTTGTTGCTATGGAAACCTGAAGGCTGACGCGCAGCACGCCCAGCAACGCCTGGAACGATTTCGCAATCGGGTGGCCACGGTGGCGTACGCGGCTCCGGGACTCCGAGTGCCCGAGCAGGAGGCCACGGACGACCAGCTGATCGAACTGTTGAAGCGCTCCGTAGACGAGAGGACCGAGTTTCAGCGTCGAGTCGGCGAACTCAAAGAGTCGCTGAAAGTGGCCGAGACTTCCTCGGGCAGAACCGAGGCGGCTATTCAACGCTGGCGAGTCCAGCTGAAGGACGCCTTCGCCAGGCTCACAGAGCGCGGCCGGCTGGCTCGCCATCTGCGCGACGAGCTGGCGAAGCTGACCGCCGAGCCCGCTGACGAGGCGCTGCAGCCGCTGCGCGACGCCGTCCTGCTGGACCTCCAAGCGCAGGTTCAGTGGCAGCAGGAGATCGAGGACGCTGTGGAGAAGTGCGGCGCTCCGGCTCGACTGTCACTAGAATGTGAGCGGCGGCTGTTGGCTCCTAGGGGTTATGAGGATTTTTAGGGTTTTTAGGGATCTGTTTTCGTTGGAATTCAAGGCTTTTTCTGGGATCTATTTTGTCTTTTTGCTTATTTTTGGATGTGTTGGGATTCGGGTGTGTTGTGGGATCTGACTTGGGGATTTGGGTGTGTTTTGGGATCTGTGTTGGGATTCGGGTGTGTTGTGGGATCTGTCTTGGGGATTTGGGTGTGTTTTGGGATCTGTGTTGGAGATTTAGGTGTGTTGTGGGATCTGTGTTGGGATTTGGGTGTGTTGTGGGATCTGACTTGGGGATTTGGGTGTGTTTTGGGATCTGACTTGGGGATTTGGGTGTGTTTTTGGGATCTGTCTTGGGGATTTAGCTGTGTTGTGGGATCTGACTTGGGGATTTGGGTGTGTTTTGGGATCTGTGTTTGGATTCGGGTGTGTTTTTGAGATCTGTGTTGAGATTTGAGCGTGCTCTTTGATCCTCTTTAGGGTTGTGGTAGTTTTATAATCAGTTCCCTCTAAATAGCCTTTAAGTATCAGTTTTTACTCCGTTTAATGTACTGCTAAATCGTGTATTTTGAGGGAACATTTTCGAACCCATGTAACGCTAATATAATAATTTTTTCGCAGCCGAAGTAACAGCTGAAACTGAAGCTGACATCTGTAAGTTGGCCGTCAACAAAACAAAAATTTATTTTGCGCATCCATTTATTGTTGTCTTTCGTAATTTTGATTATATGTCCACATTTTTCCATTTGATTTCCATATTCGCAATCAGTAAAATTCATCAGCACTCTTGCAGAAAGCACGCATGCTTGCAGAACCCATCATTTTGCCTAGCAAAGTGCTAGTTAATTTAAAATAATGATTTACACCAATTTAGTATGAGCATGAATAAAAAGATGAAGAGAGTTTTGGAAAAGGGCTAGAGATAGAAAAGACGGACACGGGTTGAGGGGGAGAGGGTGTGAAGACGCGGGTTGAGGGGGAGAGGGTGTGAAAACACGGGTTTAGGAGGAGAGGATGTGAAAACACGGGTTTAGGGGGAGAGGGTGTGAAGACGCGGGTTGAGGGGGAGAGGGTGTGAAGACGCGGGTTGAGGGGGAGAGGGTGTGAAAACACGGGTTGAGGGGGAGAGGGTGTGAAAACACGGGTTGAGGGGGAGAGGGTGTGAAAACACGGGTTGAGGGGGAGAGGGTGTGAAAACACGGGTTTAGGAGGAGAGGATGTGAATACACGGGTTTAGGGGGAGAGGGTGTGAAGACACGGGTTGAGGGACATAGGTTGTGAAGACGTGGGTTTAGGGGGAGAGGGTGTGAAGACGCGGGTTGAGGGGCAGAGGGTGTGAAGACGCGGGTTGAGGGGCAGAGGGTGTGAAGACGCGGGTTGAGGGGCAGAGGGTGTGAAGACGCGGGTTGAGGGGGAGAGGTTGTGAAGACGCGGGTTGAGGGGCAGAGGGTGTGAAGTCCGCAATTGCAGCCATATTTATTCATTTGACTTTAATTTTTGCACTCGTAGTTAACCAGCCTCCGCTCAAATTATCCGATTATGAGCGTTTTTTAACATGTACTTTTAAAAGAATTAAACCCGCTTCTTTCACCCGCAGCCCCAGCGCATCACGTCACCCAGCTGTACTCGCGCTGGCAGGACGCCCTGAACGAGCGCGAACGACTTCGCTCCCGCATCGCCGAACTCGAGTCACAGTCGGCCGCGGATCGGGAAAGCCTCGAAGCTCGTCTAGCCGGCGAGGCCGCGGCTCGGGTTGCCGAGGCGCTCGAGAAGGCGGCCGCGGAGGCGGCGCGGACGCAGCAGCGCGCGTTGGACGACGTTGTGGCCGTCGAGACGGAGAAGCGCGAGGCGGCGGTGGCTCACGAGCGCGGCACAATCGCTGAACTGCAGGGCCGTCTGGCGGCGCTGCAGCGCGCGCTGGAGGAGCGCGAGACCGAGCGGGCCGAGGAGCTGAGCGAGGCGCAGTCAGCGGTCGAGCGCCTGTCGGAGAAGGAGGCCGCCGAGGCCGAGCTGCGCCGCGAAATCGCCCGCCTGACGGTGGAGAAGGAGGAGGCCTTGGCCAGCGCCGAGCAGCTGGTCCGAGAGGCGGAGACGCGTCACGAGAAGGAGGCGCAGGGCTTCAGGGATCAGGTCAGGCAGCACAGCGTCACCATCTGCCACATGGAGGAGCGGCTGACCAAGGTAACTTTCTGGGTCATCTTAGCGCGGTCGGCTAGTTTTTAGGTCAGAGATTCAATGTGTCTGCAGGTCATTGAGTCTGCGGGTCATTGGGTCTGGGGGTCATTGGGTCTGGGGGTCATTGGGTCAGTGGGTCATTGGGTCAGTGGGTCATTGGGTCAGTGGGTCATTGGGTCTGGGGGTCATTGGGTCTGGGGGTCATTGGGTCAGCGGGTCATTGGGTCTGGGGGTCATTGGGTCAGCGGGTCATTGGGTCTGGGGGTCATTGGGTCAGTGGGTCATTGGGTCTGGGGATCATTGGGTCTGGGGGTCATTGGGTCTGCAGCTCACTGTCTTATCTAAAAGTTATTGGATATTATGGTCATTAGGTCTACATGTCATTAGGCCTACAATTGACTGTTTCTACAGGTGTTTAGGTGTACCTTTAATTGCGTATTACTGATCATGCTTTTTGCAAAGTAATCAGGTTAACAAATCCATTAAGTCAGATTACTTATTAAGGAAAATAATATAATACATAAGTAAACAGGTAGGCATAATCAGTCAAGTTGAGTAATTCGATCAAATAGTCGTTGATTTAACAATTCAGTCAATTCATTAGGTTCAAAAGGTTAATAGGGTAAGCCGGGTCTATTGGTTTTTGTTTTAATGTACATTATTGCGTCAGTCTCATGTTCGAATGGCTAACCAGGTCGTCAAGCAGAACAAGCAGCTGCAGGACGAGCTCAACCAGGTGCGCCAGGAGGCCAGCGAGCTTCGCAGCCAGCTGGAGGCCGCCACGGCCAGGCGTCGGGAGGCCGCCGCCACGCCCAAGGTGATCGTCCAGAGGCCGACGGCCGAGCTGGCTGTGATGGAACGCACAGTCGTGGGCCTCAGGCAGGAGAACTCCAGCCTGAAGGAGACGGTGCGGGATCAGCGCCAGGAGATGGAGAGCCTGCGCCGCGATCTGCAAGGCATGTCCGCCAGGCTGTCTGACATTCGCGGCGAGCTGACGGACCAGCAGAAGGAGGAGCTGGAGGGCTCCAAGCACCGGCTGCGGGAGGTCGAGGCTGAGCTGGCTGAGAAGAAGGAGAAGCTGGCCAAGCTGACTGAGGTGGCGGAGAAGCAGGTCAGTGTGGCATACTGGCTAGACTAGCAATCCATATTGGCTAGACTAACAATCCGTATTGGCTAGACTAACAATCCGTATTGGCTAGACGAGCAATCCGTATTGGCTAGACGAGCAATCCATAATGGCTAGACTAGCAATCCATATTGGCTAGACTAGCAATCCACAGTGGCTTGACTAGGAATCCACACTGACTAGACTAGCAATCCATATTGGCTAGACTAGCAATCCATATTGGTCAGATTAGCAATCCATATTGTCTAGATTAGCAATCCATATTGTCTAGACTAGCAATCCGTACTGGCTAGACTAGCAATCCATATTGGCTAGACGAGCAATCCGTATTGGCTAGACGAGCAATCCATAATGGCTAGACTAGCAATCCGTACTGGCTAGACTAGCAATCCATATTGGCTAGACTAGCAATCCATATTGGCTAGACTAGCAATCCATATTGGTCAGATTAGCAATCCATATTGTCTAGATTAGCAATCCATATTGTCTAGACTAGCAATCCGTACTGGCTAGACTAGCAATCCATATTGGCTAGACTAGCAATCCACAGTGGCTAGACTAGCAATCCATATTGTGTAGATTAGCAATCCATATTGTCTAGATTAGCAATCCGTACTGGCTAGACTAGCAATCCATATTGGCTAGACTAGCAATCCATATTGGTCAGATTAGCAATCCATATTGTCTAGATTAGCAATCCATATTGTCTAGACTAGCAATCCGTACTGGCTAGACTAGCAATCCATATTGGCTAGACTAGCAATCCACAGTGGCTAGACTAGCAATCCAATCGACTTGTCCCGCAGGCTGCCCAGCTGGCCGAAGCTCGAGCCCAGCAGGAGAAGCAGCGCTCTGCCCTTGGTCGGATGCAGACGGCCCTGGACCGCACCGAGGTCGGCTCCAAAGAGCTCGAAGCCAGACTGGAGGCCGAGCGACGTCGGGCGGAGGAAGCTGCGGCGCGAGTCGGGGAGGAAGAGAAAATTACCACCGAGATGTCATCGCTAGGCCATCAGTGCCGCGGCGAGCGCCACGCCGAGGTCATCGCCCACCAGAAGGAAGCTCTCAGCGAACTGAGGAAACGGTTGAAAGAGCTGGAGCGGACCAGACCCTCTGGTGTGTAGCTAAACAAATTTCCTTTTACAAACTCACTTTTACAAATGCAATTTTACAAATGCAATTTTTTTAATGTACTTTTACAAATGTACTTTTACAAATGCACTTTTGCAAATGCACTTTTACAAATGCGATTAGTATTTTTACATATGCACTTTTACAAATGCACTTCTACAAATGCGCTTTTACAAATGTACTTTAACAAATGTAATTTTGCGATGCACTTTTGCAAATTTACTTTTACAAATGCACTTCAAAATTAGCCTTGAAAAATGCTTTTTTAAAGCAATTTCAAAAATCCCTTCCTGTAGTTTTAAAAAGCAATTTTACCAAATCAAGGCTTAAAAAATTGCCTCGAAATTTTCAGATACTTTAAAAACTAAAAAAACTTTAAAAAATTGCTGCACCAGTTAGTTATGTAATTTCAGCACACTACTTTCGTTATCTGTTTGCAGTTAATGCAATTCAGCAACAACAATTAATTGGAACCAAACTAATTTTTTAAATACTGTGCACCAAACTACACCAAATGTACTTTAATTTTAAGCGCAATTACGTCTCGTCCCTCTCTTTCCCCTCCTCGTGGCCGAACCAGCGGCCGCCTCGCAGGACCAGGCCGCCCACCAGCAGCAGGTGACGCTGCTGAAGAAGGAGCTCGCCGAGCTGCGCGCCAAGCAGGCCCTGGCCGAGACCCGGCCTGCCGCGCCCTTCGGCGCCACAGCCGGCGACGTCAGGCAGCTGGGCGCCGCCGGCGTTGCTCGAATCGCTTCGTCAGCCGCCGATTTGGAAGCCGAACGAGCGGCGCACAAGGAGACTCGCGACTGTCTGGACCTGTCCGAGCACACCTACCTGAGCCTGCTGCGGGCCATGGCCAGCAGTCTCGAGCTCGAATCCGTGCAGGTCGGTCGCTGTCCTTCTCTGATCTCTCCCTCACCTCCCCTTCCTCCCTGTCTGATCTCTCCCTCCCTCACCTCCCCTTCCTCCCTGTCTGATCTCTCCCTCCCTCACCTCCCCTTCCTCCCTGTCTGATCTCTCCCTCCCTCACCTCCCCTTCCTCCTTCTCTGATATCTCCCTCACCTCCCCTTCCTCCTCTGATATCTCCCTCACCTCCCCTTCCTCCTTCTCTGATATCTCCCTCACCTCCCCTTCCTCCTCTGATATCTCCCTCACCTCCCCTTCCTCCTTCTCTGATATCTCCCTCACCTCCCCTTCCTCCTCTGATATCTCCCTCACCTCCCCTTCCTCCTTCTCTGATATCTCCCTCACCTCCCCTTCCTCCTTCTCTGATATCTCCCTCACCTCCCCTTCCTTCTCTGATATCTCCCTCACCTCCCCTTCTTCCTCTGATATCTCCCTCACCTCCCCTTCCTCCTCTGATATCTCCCTCACCTCCCCTTCCTCCTCTGATATCTCCCTCACCTCCCCTTCCTCCTTCTCTGGTCTCTACTTCCCTCACCTCCCCTGCCTCATCTCCCTTCCCTCCCTCTTTCATCTGCCGTCTCTCTTTATCATCTTTATCATTATGTACGATTATGTATGCATGCCTTGTTCATCCAGGGCCTCCGCTCGATGGCCCACCTGCCGAGGGACGAACGCGATAAATTGGCTCGGGAACGGGAGGAGGCTGCGGGCCTTCTCACGCAGCGGGTTCGCCTATTCAGAGAGCGGCTGGGCCGCAAAGAGGACCTGCTGCAGGGCTACGAGAGGGACCTGGCCAGGCTGCGGCAGGCCGAGGAGCTGGCCGGCAAGCGGGGCCACCAGGTGAGCTGAGCAGTCGAATAAAAAAACTTTTGGTGCCGATATGTATCGATAAAACTTGTTGTGCGCGCCTATTTCGCACAGGTTGACAGCCTGGCCCAGGACCTGCGCTCGCGAGGCGAAGAGGTCGACCTGCTGCGCGAGAGCCTCAGCCGCACCAAGGACGTGCTGAACCAGGAGAAACGGCTCAACACCGCCATCAAGCAGAAGAAGGCGCTGCACTCCGGCCAAAATTTCGCGTCCACCACGGCGAGAGGAGCTTCGGGTGGCGGGGCAAGCGGCGGCGCTCACTGCCCTCCCGAGGATTTGCACGCCAAGGTGAGCGGATAGTGCGGGCTGAGAGAGTGAGTGAGTGAGTGAGTGAGCGAGTGAGCGATTGAGTAAGTGAGTGAGTGAGTGAGTGAGTGAGTGAGTGAGTGAGTGAGTGAGTGAGTGAGTGAGTGAGTGAGTGGGTGATTAAGTGAGTGAGTGAGTGATTGAGTGAGTGAGTGAGGGAGCGAGTGATTGAGTGAGTGGGTGAGTGAGTGAGTTAGTCTTTCAGTGAGTGAGTGAGTGAGTGATTGAGTGAGTGAGTGAGTGAGTGAGTGAGTGAGTTAGTGAGTGAGTGAGTGAGTGAGTTAGTCTGTCAGTGAGTGAGTGAGTGATTGAGTGAGTGAGTGAGTGAGCGAGTGAGTGAGTGAGTGAGTGAGTGGGTGAGTGAGTGAGTGATTGAGTGAGTGAGTGAGTGAGTGATTGAGTGATTGAGTGATTAAGTGATTGAGTGAGTGAGTGAGTGAGCGAGTGAGCGAGTGAGTGACTGAGTAAGTGACTGACTAACTGACTGAGTGAGTTCATGAGTTAGTGAGTGAGTGAATGAGTGAATGTTACCTGTGCCCTACCAACTTCTAGGAGGAAGCCAAGAAGCGAGCAATCCGGGAAAAGATCAAGCGAAAAGACTACGAGATTCGCACCCTGAAAGCCGAGCTGATGTCGCGTGAGAAGGACCTGACCGCCGCCTCGTCCAGGCTGGTGAACCTGGAGAGCACCCTGGTGAGCCGGTCATGCCATCCCTCTGCTTTTATAGGATAACGGAGAAATAATTGGCACAGGGAGCGAGCTGTTTGCCTGTTAGTCTGATCGTTCGAACCAAAACTTTAAGGTCCCGCCACTTGTAATAATAATACCAGCCAGTTTTACACAGGCAAAAATTGATTCAATTCTGCCATTTCAGCCGCAGGAGCCGTCATTGACTATTTCCAATCCAACTACTTAAAGTAGAGTAGTTTGATTTTTATAAGTCATTTGTATTTTTCAAATGACTTCTCGTGTTCCCTTATTAGCTATCAATATTAGAGCTCCTAAATTCCCATGGCGTAAAATATTTTCCAATTTTTTTTTATTTTCACCAAAAATTGCCTAATCCTCAAGCAATTCATTTGTTCCCCTGAATTGAGTACGCTACATAATTTATTAATTTTACATTCGTATCACTTCAGGGCCTGCCTCACGAATCAGAACTATTGGCGGAGACTTAAAAACACAAATCACGGAATTCACTGCCCTGCTTATCCTGAGCACACAGTTACTTTAAAAATAGTTGAATCGGCCCTCAAATCGTAGATTTTTTTCTTACGTCTTACCGTTTTTATTATCACTTCTATCACTGTCCTACTCGACTTATGAGTAGGATTTTTAATAAAGATGTTTTTCGTACATTTCTACTCTTAGTAGGGTAGTTTAAACGCGTTTTTATTTCGAAATTTATTTACTTTTGCAAAGAACGATGCGGTACCTTTAAGCTTGCGTTTTAACTGATTTTTTTGCTTTGAGTGGAGAATGTCTGGTTACTTTGTCGTAGATAAACTTACAAGTGTTTTACTGCACAGCTGCTTATGAAAAAAATGTTTAAATAGACATTTAAAGTACAGCCAGATTGTTAATTTTTAATTCTATTATCATATTCGATCTTTTTCTTTAATTTTGAAATCTTTGTCTCTTGTACTTGTTGCTAATTGATGCTGGATTTTTATTTCCAAATTAAATATTTTATATGTAGCTACCGTTAATGGTAAGGTTATTAAATCCATTTGTTCAAAACAAATTCATAATGTGAATTATCGATGCAAACATATCGGCACTCTTTTTTAGTCATTTTATAGTCACTATATGCAGGGAAATGTCTAATAATTAAAATTTTCAATCAATATTCCTAAACTTTCCCTGCTCAAACTGGTACCCGGATCTCAACCGGGTGGACTGAAGCAATGCGGGATAAGCCTTTCGGTCATAAGGCAGTCGCCCTAACCACTAGGCCACAAGCCCTCTATCTCTATCCTCATTATATCGAATCTCCTTGGGCAAATGCAACTAAGCGGAGCTGTGTATTATCTGCTCACCCATATTAAACTTTTAGAGCTGAAAGTGCGAAGCGGCGGTATAAGGACTGCCGGATATGAAATTCAGAAAAATTCCCACAATCAAGCGGAAACAGTGAAATTATATGGTTGGGAAAATTCTATTTGCAGAATCTGTATTTAACTGCATTCTGAAGCTCGCGCTACATTCCTACAAGACACTGTGACGGAGTCAATCAAGGTTTAATAATTGATTTTGTTATAATGTGTGTTTCCACGAAATAAATATGTATTTAAACGTTCAAATGTGTAAAAGCCACTAACGCACCCTCCCTCCCGCTCGCTCACTTGCTCTCTCCCGCTCTCGCGCTATCTAAGCTCGTATGTAAAGAATTCAGTTTGCGCTCTCTATTGTTAAAATAACAAATATACTCCTAAGAACTCGGCTTGTGATTTACGTCACAACAATGCTGTACATTGGCAGTCGTAGGAAAAGTCGAAGATGGAGGCGGGGGCGGTTGGAGTTGCTAGGATACGCAAAAACAGTCGCAGACAGCTGGAAGTCTCAAAGACAGCAGATTGGTTGCAGATGTTGGCAAATGGTAGCTAAGCTGAGCCGCTCCCCTTTCTATACAAATTGAGGTTGACTTGCCCACCTACAGGGCCTCTTGCATCAACTAACCTTCGGAGCCGACAGTTTGCTTGGTAACAAACTGGATCGATCCGGTTTGAGCCCGACTTGTTCGGTATGAATTTTTTTGGACTGGCAGCCTTGCTGCTTATCTGCAACATTGGTGGTGAGTTGCTTCCGTGCTTTCGGCTCTCCACCTCAGCCTTCTGATCGTAAACAGAATTCATACTAAGCCCCTTTACTTTCTTCAGCGGCAAGCGCCACAAGCATACGAGTGTTCAACGGAGTCGCCAGCGGGTACACTGTGCTGAACAACTCGTTCAGCGTCAGCTTGTTCAACAAGTCAAGCGTAAAATTCGACGTCGAGTGCCTGTCATGGTGCATGAACCGCGGCTGCGCTATCGCCGTGCTAAACAAGACCAGCCAGCTGTGCCTGATTGCCTTCATCAATGACGAGTCATCGGGACAACAGGGCCCAAGCGGCAGTCACCAGACGAGGCATTTTGGCTCTCCAGACGACGCATCGGTGAAGGTGTGGACGGTGCAAGACTTCGAGCAGCAGTTGCGAGATCGCACTTTTCAGAAAGACTTCACGAGTGAGTAGGTTTTATAAGTATATCATCTGATCTGTAGCCTTGCTACAAGTTTTTTGATTTAGTGTGGAACGAACTCTTGAGCGGTAAGCCGTGAATGGGGCTGTGTGCGTCTATTTAATAATTTAGAGGGTACAGAAATGTCTATGGGTGAGCAAAGACGAGATAAGTACAACGCAAATGATCATGCGATAATTCTTGTTGAATAAGAGTGCTACAACACTCCCCCCTAACGGAGAGAGGTATATATCAAGTCAGGGAAACGCGACAACAAACACAACAAGGGCGTGAGCTTATTAGTTGAAGTATTAGTTATTTGCAAAAAACGTGAACTATGGGGTCGTCAGAAAAGCGAACTCGCCGGACAGGTGCTGGCGGTGGGTTATCGGGTAGAGGCGGGCGGTCTGGTTGCGCGGCAGGAGTCATTGATCGCGTCTGCCGTCGACTGTCCGGCAGAACGGCTGGCTTAAGCCTCTCGATGGATACGGCTTGCGGCTTGCCTTTGATCTCGAGGGTTGCCGTGTGGTCTGATCGGCGCAGCACCTTGTACGGTCCTTGATACGGCGCCTCCAGAGGGTGTCGAACGCGGTCCACGCGGAGCCACACATAGTCGCACGACTGCAGATCGGAGGGCAGATGTACCGGCTGCTTGCGCGTCCGCGGGAAGCGGTAGGGGAAAAAAGGGTCGTGCAGTCGGGTTGAGAGCTGGCGTTGGTCGGAGTCGTCGGTGGCGATCGGCGGGACCATGGGTTGATCGCCAGTCACGATGGAGAAGGGCGAATGACCCTTGTCGTCCGGGTTGATCCGCAGACCGTACAAAACGATGGGCAGCCGAGTCAGCCAGCAGTGACCTCGAGCTCTCAGGCTGGTTTTCAGCGTGCGATGGACTCGCTCGATCATGCCGTTGGCCTTGGGATTGTATGCGGATGTGCGGATGTGGTGAACTCCGAGAAGGGTCACCAGATTTGCCATCAGCTCTGAGCGAAATTGTGCTCCTTGATCTGTGATCAACGTTAGGGGTGGGCCAAAACGGCAAACCCAGTTGCTCACAAAGGCTTGTGCGACTGCCATGCTGGTGATAGTGTGCAGGGGGATGGCCTCAATCCAGCGGGTGTAGGAGTCTATCATCGTCAGGAGGTAGCGCGGCTGGGGGGTTGAATCGGTGCTGTCTGGCGGTGGAAGTGGGCCAACTAGATCGATGTGAACGGTGGTGAAACGTTGTGTCGGCGACGGCAGGTGGTGTAATGGGCGACGCACGTGGCGACCAACTTTTGCCGCTTGACATTCCGTACATTCTGACGTCTAACGCTGTACATTTGACTTCATACAGGGCCAGAAGAACCGATGGGCGACTAAACGCAGGGTAGCCTTGATGCCTGGGTGCGAGATGTTGTGCAATGAGAGGACGATCTGCTTACGCAGGCGCTCGGGGACGTACGGCCGAGGATTCGGCTGCGATGTTTCGCAGTACAATGGGCAGTCAGTCAAGCCGATGTCGAACGGGCGGTAGCGGTCGTCGGCCGCGAATCCCGCATCGCGCTGCGCCCTTGCGATCGCTGGAAGGTCGGCTGGCAGTTCTAGTGTTTCCGAGCTGGTAGCGTTCACCGTTGCCTCGTCGGGGCGAGTGGTGTCTCGTGATAAACTGTCAGCGACTACGTTTTTGTCACCAGGAATGTGGATGATGTCGGTGATGTACTCGGAGATGGTGGCGAGTTGTCGCTGTTGCCGATCCGAAAGTCACTCCTTGTTGCTGTGGAACGCGCCGATGAGCGGCTTGTGATTGCAAAAAACGGTTGTTGGATGCCCGTGGATGATGTGGCGCCAGGCCTTGACTGCGGCGAACACCCCGAGGAGTTCACGGTCGAATGCGCTGTAGGAGGTCTCCGTCTTGGTGAGCTTTCGCGAATAAAATGCGATGGGTGTGGAATCTCCGTCTACGACCTGGTGTAAGCTGGCGCCAAGGGCGAAGGAGCTGGCATCTGTTGTTATGGAAAATGCGGCCGCGGGGTCCGGGAAGGCCAGCGTGACGGCTGTCTCGAGGCTGCTCCGCAGGGCATCGAAGGCTGCTTCGTGGTCCGGTGTCCAATGGTAGTCCAGCTCAGATAATGTTCGTAGCGGTTGCACGATACTGGCGTAGTTGGGAATGTGGCGTTGGTAGAAACCGGAACATTCCGAGGACGCGTTGCAGGCTCTTGAAGTCTGCTGGCGGGGCCAACCGGCGAAGTGCCTCGACGCGTGCAGGTATTGGTTGGATTCCAGCGGACGAGATGAGGTGTCCTAGGAACTCGATCTTGTCCTGGTAGAATTGGCATTTCGTCGGCTGTATGCGTAGCCCCTCCTTGTGCAGCTTTTGAAGAACAGCCTGGATTTCTCGATGATGGTCTTCCAGTGATTTGCTGTCAGAATGGCTTGCAGACTTTCCGTCACGGCCGTCATCAAATCCTCATAGATTGTGCTTTCAGTGCTGATTTCGCATGCGATATCTTCCGGTAGAGCTGCCAAGGTGTGGTGGTATTTCGTGACAGAGCTAGTAATGTTGGCGAGTGCAAACTGCGATTCCAGCTGCTTGAACCATGTCTCCGGTGACTTCCGATAGAATGTCGGGGTCGAACCGTGATGCGGTGGAGCTCGCTGGGTTGGGGTGGAGGCGGCGGCTGCTGTGGTTGTGCAGGCTCAGCCGCCGTACCGGCTGAATTGGCGGGGGCTGCCGTGGAGCTCATTTCGACGCTCTGCTACCAGTTGTAGCCTTGCTACAAGTCTTTTTATTTGGTGTGGAACGAACTCTTGAGCGGTAAGCCATGAATGGGGCTGTGCGCGTCTATTTAATAATTTAGAGGGTACAGAAATGTCTATGGGTGAGCAAAGACGAGATAAGTACAACGCAAATGATCATGCGATAATTCGTATGTTAACGATAAAAAAACAAATTTGATTTGCTTCAGACAGCAGCACTGGCCGCAACGGAACGGTTCAATCAATTGACATCCAGTCCACCGGCTGCTACCGCATTGAGGCCTACGGAGCTGCCGGCGGCTACTCAGCTCTGCACGGACCGTCCTACATCGGCAGAGGCGCCCTGGCAACCGGCTCCTTCAGTCTGGCCGCTGGCACCCGCCTGCACATTGTTGTCGGCCAGGCTGGTGGAAACTCCCAGTGCAAGTTCGGCGCCGGCGGAGGAGGCGGCAGCTTCGTGTACGTCAGCAATGCCACCAACAACGGTAGCGAGTTGCTTCTGGCCGCTGGCGGAGGCGGTGGGGCTTCACGCTTTCGAGGTAAAAAGTGCACGTCTGGTTACCATGCAGTAGGTATTTCAGCAGGTACCATGCAGTGTGTCGGAAAGGGGACAATTAAGATCAATAACATTAGCTACAGCAATACTGCAGAATCAACAATGAAGTCAAAGGAATCCCCTCAATACTCCTTTGGTCCATGGCCGCATATCCTTCAGAATCTAGAAGTGCAAAATATTCTTTCAATGCAATGCTATGCAACGGAAATGCAATTGCTTAAGTATCCCTTTCCAGGCCCTTAACAAGCAGCCAAGTGTGTTTGCTATATAGAATATGACATTTTTTGCGTTCACTTGTCCGACAAAGGTTAAAAACGGAGCACATCTCTCATTAAAAAGATCTGCACAAACATTACAGACCTATGTATTGACACGGGCAAATAAATTTTTCTTGATAAGATTGATGAGCTTTCGAAGGTAATGTTAGGTTCTCGTTAGGCTAGTTTTCAGTACCTGATGTCTTATTTATGTGACTGTAACACCCTCGGACCCTCGTTAATTTTGTTTGCAGCATGCACTCTTGTCACTTCGCTATCTGGCAGCTTTGGCACTGAAGAAATTGGCGAGTGCTATGAGATCCAAGCCACCGGGAGCACGTCCGGCAGCGTCTGGGGCACCGACATGTACACCTCGGATTCCAATATTGGGAAGGCTGCGGCTCACGCGGGCCTGCTGACAGTTGGACAGACTGGCTACGTGCGCATCATTGTGCACCGCGGCTTCAGCTCGTACATTAGAACCACGCGACATGGCATTCAAACTATGAATTATGGCAGTTGGGGCTCCAGCTACTCCTTTGCCGGAGTCTACGAAGCATCAAATACAACATCTAGTTCTGGAAGAGGTTTGTAGCCATGCGGGTTTGATTGGATTCTAGATAAGCATCATAATAAAAGTCTATCATGTACTCTGGTAAAGTAAAAATAACACTTAGAAATGCTAAGGCTGAAGAGTTTTATTAAGATGGAAGAAAGGTGGATTTGAGAGAAAAGGGCACAATGAAAATTTGTTTGCTCATTGAAGGAGCACGCAGCTATAGTTAATTGATTGCAAGCTGGTTCTCGCAGCAGGCCCAACCTGAAGGACAAAAAAGCAGCAAAAGCAAGCAAAGTAAAGTGGAATTTTAAACAAAGCCCCCTCGTCCAGTACCAAAACCAGAGAGAAATAGGGGAATCTAGTCGTGAAAGGCTGCATAAGCAGACGGCTTAATGTTTTCTTAAGCGGAAAATATTAGATTTGGTCCTCAATCCTCAACGGGAAATGAAAAACCTAGGACTTGATTCTCTGCAAGAAGAGAGCAGTTCTTATAGTTACAACGTGAGAGGCATGTGCCAACGGATTGGTTCATGTCGACATTACTAAGTGTAGTTCACCAAAATGGAAATGAACCTCTCACATTGCTTCTGTTTGCTAAGCCGAGTTAGTAGTAGTGTTGGTTTAGAAGGACCACTTGATACTTTTCTGAGTTAGAGCTGCCTATCAGTATTGGAGGCGGTACTTTTTTCTTGGTGTCGCAAGTTTCCAAGAGGAATTTTCTGCACAAAAAATTTCCAATTCTCTTCAGCTTCAGCCCCGTCCGTAAAGGCCTATTGAAATCTCCCAGCTGCATAGTGCCGTAGAGGAGTTACAGAGGTCGGTTGAGAGCAGAGCCGAGAGCAGACGCTTGTGTCAAGAGTTTTGCTCCGCCACAAGCAGGCCAGAAGCCAGTAAAACTCTGATGCCAGAAGTTTGAGTGAGCAATTGAATATTAGATTGCAGAAGGGCCGATGCTGAATTCATTGTTGCAATTGTCAGGCCAGCACGGCAGCAGCTCCACCAACGGCACGAACAGCGCCGGGCCAAACTCCATTTACTCCGGTCCCGGCGGCGCTGACGGACAGCCGGGCGGCGTGCCGACCAGCCGGAACTCCGACTATCCCAATTATTCCTGCGGCGGACCCGGCGCCGGCTGGAGCGGCTCGGCTCAGTCTAGCACCATCCTGAGCTTCGATGATCCAGGAGGTCCCGGCCAGAGCCTTGCCGGTGGCTGGCTGGGCGGCGCCCACATCGGCTCCTGCCCCACCGGCGAGGGCGGCTTCGGCGGAGGCGGCGCCGGCGGCGGCTGCTGCCAATATCCGCGCAGGGGCGCCAGCGGCGGCGGCGGCGGCTTCAGCGGCGGCGGCGCCGGCACCGACCCCGATCAGGCTGGAGGCGGCGGCGGCTCGTTCTGCGCCGGCTTCGGTTGCGTCACCGCTGCGGGCGCCAACGCTGAGCAGCATGGCCGAGTGCGGCTGTCGCGGACGGGAGCCTCGTGTGGTTGAGACCAACTCAAGGATTATATATAACAACTGGATTGTCGGAACATTCCACTATGAAATGTGGACGTGCCTAAATCACCGCTTGCTGTTCATTGGCTGCTATTTTTAGCTACTCCTCATGCCCAAATTTACACTTCTAGCTCTTAGCCGTAGATTTCCCGAGGAAAGAACACTTTTTATCTATACGAGCGTATAAGGGTCAGGCTGGCTCAGAGGGGTAGGAAAAACTGAGAGTTGGCTGGTGTAGGGGTCTGGCTGGGTTGTGAAACCTGTAGCCAATCAGCAGCAAGCGCTGATTTTTTAGCCAAAAGTCGGCAAACTTTAGTGTCATCCTACCAACAATCCAGTTGTTATGTAGCGTCCTCGGACAAACTTAAAGAGACTTGAAGAGCACCAGCCAAAAACACACACATTGAATCGTGTTATTCTGCGCAAAACTCTTAATTCTAGTCTTTGAACCTTTCTGTCCAATTTTCTTGTCTTCTCGACTGAGCGCTGAATAATTTAGCTGATGATTTTGATCCGTTTGCACTTATTAATACCGTTAAATATACTATTTGACTTGCTAGCATAACAAAGGTTTCTTAACACTGACGTTATTATAGTATTCTATATATTAATTATAGAATGATAGAGATCAGTATCTGCTGAAGATCCCAACGGTCTGAAAGTGTATGAAACGAGTCAATCAACTGATTGATAAGACCGCACTTAAAGTGCACAGAGAGTCCTCAGCGATGGTTAAATTGAATTTTCATGCCCTCTTTTTTTGCGCACACAACATATAGCGCTTTCATGGTATATTTTAATGGAATCAACGGGTGTTACGAGCAACTCAGTCCTGAATTTTTCGGTCGCGATAACCGAATCTGTTTGACGGATTGAAAGTGGCGATGCGTTGGAAAGTTGTCGTAGATTTGGAATGCCCCCACCCGCGACTTTCGCCTTTCTTGTGTCCATCATTTTTTGCTGCAGGCTATTTCCTCCTAGTCGCTAAGCGGCTCAATAGCTCCACCTATCTAATAGTGCAATGCATAAGTCTAATGCCAATCTGAACTTCCTTTCCGGAAATTGCATTTTCCCGAGTCAAAGTCCTGAACCGTCTCCTTTTTTCGTTATGTTTTTTCCACTTTTCTGTTGCTATTTGCGTTTGCAATAAAAGCGTTAGAATTACTGGGTTTCTTTGTTTTAGGAATTTAGGAATTCTAATTCACTTCCTGCATGATTAAATAGGAGGAGGAATTCATTCCTGCTTTGGGGCTGCTACTGCAGTAGCGCCGTTACTTTTTATGAGAAATTAGTCAAGGATTCAAATCGGCGCTCAAATTTAAACTGGTGCTTTACGAGCTGATAACGAGCAAAGCTTTTATTAGCTGCTGTACTTATCAGAAAACATTCAATACGAGCGTAACAAGCCACTCCGATAACAACAGAAATCACACATTGACATCGAATTATCAAACTTTCGTCTAATTCGTTATAGACATACTATAGACTGAGAAGTGCGTAAGAAATTGTCTAAATGCCTTTTCAACCCAATTTTTTTATAATTCGAATTATCAGATGAGATTATCAACCGATACATCCTATCTACTCTACTTTTGGTAGTATATAATCATAAAGCCCAGAAAATCTACAGATAAAACCAGAATTTCCATATGATATATGAGAGCACCCCATTTGCCTGCCGGACGTTTTTCGTTAACTTTTTCACTACAGTTTGCACTCGGTACATTTCAATCTTTGCTTACGAACGTGTAAATATGCATGCTTATACATGTACGTTTATACAACACACGTACAGCATTTATCTACCTAGTACTCTAAGTGTATCCTGTAACCTGAAAAAAAGCAAAAATTATAGCGATCGTTCTGGAAGTTAACTGCTTCATATCCGCAATCCGTGTATTTATGGGTAATGGGTAAACTTTTTGCGGAATATGAGTATATTAATTTACTAACAACTTATTGTGTAGTCATATATGATTCGCATGCTATTCTCTCTGCATGATAATTGGTATATATTCGTGCACTCGCGATAATAGAAGAAAAGAAACCGACCCCCCGCCTAGCTTGTCGAAATCCAGTACCGTAGAACCGC
>CATNEM010000267.1:15000-27500 GCA_950096795.1 Macrostomum cliftonense | reverse complement strand
CTATCAGCAGAAAATTTCTGACAGATATTTCGTAGTTTCGAAAAATTCAATTAATGCCTTCCATAATTCCTCTAAAAAACTGAATCTCAAAAAGTTCAGATCCCCCTATCGCCCTCAGTTTCCCCTATCGCCCTCAGTTTCCCCTATCACCCTTAGATCCCCCTATCACCCTCAGATCCCCCTATCACCCTCAGATCCCCTATCACCCTCAGATCCCCCTATCAACCTCAAATCCCCCTATCACCCTCAGATCCCCCTATCACCCTCAGATCCCCCTATCACCCTCAGATCCCCCTATCACCCTCAGATCCCCCTATCACCCTCAGATCCCCCTATCACCCTCAGATCCCCCTATCACCCTCAGATCCCCCTATCACCCTCAGATCCCCCTATCACCCTCAGATCCCCCTATCACCCTTAGATCCCCCTATCACCCTCAGATCCCCCTATCACCCTCAGATCCCCTATCACCCTCAGATCCCCCTATCACCCTCAGACCCCCCCTATCACCCTCAGATCTCCCTTTCACCCTCAGATCCCTCTATCACCCTCAGATCCCCCTATCACCCTCAGATCCCCCTATCACCCTCAGACCCCCCCTATCACCCTCAGATCTCCCTTTCACCCTCAGATCCCTCTATCACCCTCAGATCCCCCTATCACCCTCAGATCCCCCTATCACCCTCAGATCCCCCTATCACCCTCAGATCCCCCTATCACCCTCAGATCCCCCTATCACCCTCAGATCCCCCCATCACCCTCAGATCTCCCTATCACCCTCAGATCCCCTATCACCCTCAGATCCCTCTATCACCCTCAGATCCCCCTATCATCCTCAGATCCCCTATCACCCTCAGATCCCCCCATCACCCTCAGATCCCCCTATCACCCTCAGACCCCCCCTATCACCCTCAGACCCCCCCTATCACCCTCAGATCTCCCTATCACCCTCAGATCCCCTATCACCCTCAGATCCCCCCATCACCCTCAGATCCCCCCATCACCCTCAGATCCTACCATATTTTTCTGATAATGCTAGTTAGCTCGCATCCCTAGAAAAAAATCTCAGTGTGCTGCATTTACTAATCAAAATATTATCCCTAAAAGCATAACAAAGATCCGCATAATACACGCACACAGCCAGCCAGAAGTCACCAGCTGTCTTCGGGTCACCTGCGCAAGGCCAAACTAATTTTCCTCTACAGCCGCTATCCCAATTCAGCAGCGCTGAAATCCTGCTTTCCGGACGTAAAATTCGACAAAAACAACACTGCTCAGCTGGTGAAGTGGTTCTCCAACTTTCGGTAAGTACCAGGTGCGGGAGTGAGTTATCAAGTCGTCATATATTATTTGCAGTGCACAATGAGAATCTGGATGGGATTTTACTTATTGGAATTCTTCTGCACAAATCTATTTCAGGGAGTTTTTCTACATTCAGATTGAAAAGTTAGCGCGCCAGTCACTCGCCTCGGGGAGCTGCACTCGAGTGGACAGCGACAGCGAGATCGCGCTGACCCTGTGCGCCCACTTCAACCGGACTGGCCGAGTGCAGGTGAGACTCTCTGCTCATCATTTTGTAAAACTGTGAGCGTAATTCACCCGAATTTTCGCTTTTTTGCCGAAGCAGGCATCATTCACAGAATCACAGACACTGCTCACCCATACTCATCAGGGAACCATGCACAGAATTTCAGACACTGCTCACCCATACTCATCAGGGAACCAAGCACACAATCACAGACACTGCTCACCCATACTCATCAGGGAACCAAGCACACAATCACAGACACTGCTCACCCATACTCATCAGGGAACCATGCACAGAATTTCAGACACTGCTCACCCATACTCATCAGGGAACCAAGCACACAATCACAGACACTGCTCACCCATACTCATCAGGGAACCAAGCACACAATCACAGACACTGCTCACCCATACTCATCAGGGAACCAAGCACACAATCACAGACACTGCTCACCCATACTCATTAGGGAACCATGCACAGAATAACAGACACTGCTCACCCATACTCATCAGGGAACCATGCACACAATCACAGACACTGCTCACCTATACTCATCAGGGAACCATGCACACAATCACAGACACTGCTCACCTATACTCATCAGGGAACCATGCACACAATCACAGACACTGCTCACCTATACTCATCAGGGAACCAAGCACACAATCACAGACACTGCTCACCCATACTCATCAGGGAACCAAGCACACAATCACAGACACTGCTCACCTATACTCATCAGGGAACCATGCACACAATCACAGACACTGCTCACCTATACTCATCAGGGAACCATGCACAGAATTTCAGACACTGCTCACCCATACTCATCAGGGAACCAAGCACACAATCACAGACACTGCTCACCCATACTCATCAGGGAACCAAGCACAAAATCACAGACACTGCTCACCCATACTCATCAGGGAACCAAGCACACAATCACAGACACTGCTCACCCATACTCATCAGGGAACCAAGCACACAATCACAGACACTGCTCACCTATACTCATCAGGGAACCATGCACAGAATTTCAGACACTGCTCACCCATACTCATCAGGGAACCAAGCACACAATCACAGACACTGCTCACCTATACTCATCAGGGAAACCAAGCACACAATCACAGGACACTGCTCACCTATACTCATCAGGGAACCATGCACACAATCACAGGACACTGCTCACCTATACTCATCAGGGAACCAAGCACACAATCACAGACACTGCCTCACCTATACTCATCAGGGAACCATGCACATAATCACAGACACTGCTCACCTATACTCATTCAGGGAACCATGCACAGAATTTCAGACACTGCTCACCCATACTCATCAGGGAACCAAGCACACAATCACAGACCCTGCTCACCCATTACTCATCAGGGAACCAAGCACAAAATCACAGACACTGCTCACCCTATACTCATCAGGGAACCAAGCCACCACAATCACAGACACTGCTCACCCATAACTCATCAGGGAACCAAGCACACAATCACAGACACTGCTCACCCTATACTCATCAGGGAACCAAGCACACAATCACAGACACTGCTCACCTATACTCATCAGGGAACCAAGCACACAATCACAGACACTGCTCACCCATACTCATCAGGGAACCAAGCACACAATCACAGACACTGCTCACCTATACTCATCAGGGAACCAAGCACACAATCACAGACACTGCTCACCTATACTCATCAGGGAACCATGCACACAATCACAGACACTGCTCACCTATACTCATCAGGGAACCAAGCACACAATCACAGACACTGCTCACCTATACTCATCAGGGAACCATGCACATAATCACAGACACTGCTCACCTATACTCATCAGGGAACCATGCACAGAATTTCAGACACTGCTCACCCATACTCATCAGGGAACCAAGCACACAATCACAGACACTGCTCACCCATACTCATCAGGGAACCAAGCACAAAATCACAGACACTGCTCACCCATACTCATCAGGGAACCAAGCACACAATCACAGACACTGCTCACCCATACTCATCAGGGAACCAAGCACACAATCACAGACACTGCTCACCTATACTCATCAGGGAACCATGCACACAATCACAGACACTGCTCACCCATACTCATCAGGGAACCATGCACAGAATTTCAGACACTGCTCACCCATACTCATCAGGGAACCAAGCACACAATCACAGACACTGCTCACCTATACTCATCAGGGAACCATGCACACAATCACAGACACTGCTCACCTATACTCATCAGGGAACCATGCACACAATCACAGACACTGCTCACCCATACTCATCAGGGAACCAAGCACACAATCACAGACACTGCTCACCTATACTCATCAGGGAACCATGCACACAATCACAGACACTGCTCACCTATACTCATCAGGGAACCATGCACAGAATTTCAGACACTGCTCACCCATACTCATCAGGGAACCAAGCACACAATCACAGACACTGCTCACCTATACTCATCAGGGAACCAAGCACACAATCACAGACACTGCTCACCCATACTCATCAGGGAACCAAGCACACAATCACAGACACTGCTCACCTATACTCATCAGGGAACCAAGCACACAATCACAGACACTGCTCACCTATACTCATCAGGGAACCATGCACACAATCACAGACACTGCTCACCTATACTCATCAGGGAACCAAGCACACAATCACAGACACTGCTAACCCATACTCATCAGGGAACCAAGCACACAATCACAGACACTGCTCACCCAAACTCATCAGGGAACTGTTCACAAAATTCAACTGAATGCATCTCCATCCTCCCTCCAGCTTCCCCCGCAGTTTCTGACCGTGGTGAAAGCCGCTCTAGCCGAGTTTCGGCACGCACTGGCAAACAGCCGCGATCAGGAGGCAGCTTGGAAGAAGCCAATCTATCAAGCGATTGCACGCCTCGACCAGCCGGTTCCTGATTGGCTAATCCAGACCGAACTGATTGGCTGAGATGATGTGCTCCTAATCCTGACAGACTGTTGAATCTTTTTAAATTAAAACACATTATTAAAATATAGTTTTAACTTGGTTTCACAAATATTTCTTAGAGAAAAATAAAATTATTAGAAAGTAGCGAACTTGCTACTAACAACACTAAGGGTAGTAGTGTGATGCGTTTACAAGCAATATTTTCTGTACAAAAATTTGGACTTTGACAAACATGTAATAACTGACTGACTGACTGACTTGTTCTCTGCGTCAATTAATGCAAGGATTGAGTTCAGCTAATCAGTTTCTGCTAAGGAGAGGTTGAGTGTGACTTTGTGGTCGGCCAGAATTCGATCCGAAAAGCAGGCAGAAATTTATTTATATTGCTTTTTTGGTTTCGGCGCAAAAGCGACAATCTACTCAGCCAATGGAAGCAGTGGGGCATTCACAGATACGAGGGGCCTGTCTTTCAGGCCTCAGACCTGGTCTGTACGGCTTGCAGCAGAATACGGCTGGCTGGTAGAGAGAGAGGGCGGAAAGGCAGAAAAAATAGCTTCCAATGGACAGAACTGCTTTCGTACAGTCCATTGTTGGCGCCCGGCTTTATTATCGGCTTGCTACCTCTGTTTGCAAGACGGCTCAACAGAGCAGCTTGCTAGCTATCTGACATTCATCGTCTACTTGACACTAAAGCTTGCTCTGCTGGGTTGCTGCGATGCGCCTGGCTCATAAATATTGACATTGTGAGGCTTGTAAAGTACTTAGCGGCTGGCACTTTTCTGGTAAGTCTGTCTATCTATCTATCTATCTATCTATCTATGTATCTATCTATCTATCTATCTATCTATCTATCTATCTATCTATCTATCTATCTATCTATCTATCTATCTATCTATCTATCTATCTATCTATCTATCTATCTATCTATCTATCTATCTATCTATCTATCTATCTATCTATCTATCTATCTATCTATCTATCTATCTATCTATCTATCTATCTATCTATCTATCTATCTATCTATCTATCTATCTATCTATCTATCTATCTATCTATCTATCTATCTATCTATCTATCTATCTATCTATCTATCTATCTATCTATCTATCTATCTATCTATCTATCTATCTATCTATCTATCTATCTATCTATCTATCTATCTATCTATCTATCTATCTATCTATCTATCTATCTATCTATCTATCTATCTATCTATCTATCTATCTATCTATCTATCTATCTATCTATCTATCTATCTATCTATCTATCTATCTATCTATCTATCTATCTATCTATCTATCTATCTATCTATCTATCTATCTATCTATCTATCTATCTATCTATCTATCTAATCTATCTATCTATCTATCTATCTATCTATCTATCTATCTATCTATCTATCTATCTATCTATCTATCTATCTATCTATCTATCTGTCTATCTATGTAGGCAGCAATAAAAAGTTTCCCAGAGACGGAAAACAATAGTACACTCAACAAGTAATGTTTTGCTTTTGCAAAGCAAGTTTACGCAAGTGCAAGGATTCACCGTCAGTGAGTTAATCGACCCTAGCCCCTGGCTATTCACTTTGATTGCACGGAGCAAGTACTCTTGGGAATAATGCTTCTATTGTCAACTGAGTTGGGATCTGAGGTAGGGGCAGCGGGGGGTATGAGAGGAGAGCAGTAGTCCCTCCCTTAGATCGATGGCGATTGGTGCAGTCCCACCACCTTGCCTCCATCTGCTTTTCAAAAGCAGACAGCCAGGAAAAAGGCATCACTTCTCACAACAGGGTGAGCTGAGCATTGGTGAGGAGGAGCGCCAGCTCAGACGGGAGCGCTTAGAGCGGGGTGCGCATCCAGACACAGGCAAATGTACAGCTGGTGAGTTTGACTGAATCCTTAGAATGAAATTTTGAAAATTTTTAATGGCCCACTGAATTCTCTGAGTTAAGTAATGTAGCCAATAATTATAGGCTAAATTGGAAATATTCACTACATAAATGAAAGTTCAATCAAAAGGTTCAATTTTTTTTTATAAAGAAAAACTATATCCATGTAAAACCTTAAAAAAATACACAGCAAATATACGCAGCATATATAAATTGGACAAATTGTAGGTGTTTAAGATATTTCAGTTAAAAAAGTTTTCTCAGATATTTAAGATATCGGCTTAGTCAGAATTTTTTCTATAATCGATATTTTTGCATTTTTGACTATTTTTTCCCAACGTGCCCCTAAAAATAAGGTCACGTGAGGCCGGTAGAATAGCTAAAACTGTAAGCAATTCCAATCCACTCAAGAAGTTCATTTGTTGAGTTAATCCTTTCCACCAAAATAGTATTTCTATAGAGACAGTCAGGAAGACATAGACGCAGGTGCAACCATAAAAAAAGTTAATACTAAGCCATTGACACAGCAAAAAACAGCAGCCTAAGTTAATAGTTAATCTCTAAGGGGAGCGATTAGACTGTGGGTACAATGGGGAGCAATAGAAGCAATCGGCTTTGATTCAGCACAAATGCACACAAAACATTATCATTCTTTATTCAGTTAGTCGGCTCTTCCGGGTTTTATTTCCGGCTTTGCTGCGGCTGCTTAGTCACGTGATTTATTTTGGGATATGAAAACAAGAAATTTAATGGGATTCTTTATCCTTTAACAAAACCTTAGTATAATTAAGAGCGAATGAATTGGGAGGGGGTTATTCAGTGGAGGGACCTCATCAGCATGCCCAGTGGGCGAGATTTAGTGCCTTGTTTCAGGGGCAAAAAACCGGGTCTCGAACCCACAACCTTTCGGTCATAAGGCCAGAGACTACAACTACTCTTAGTCTGGGAATTTCGAATGCCAAATACTGAACCAGTTTTTGTAAACAGCTCACAAGAGAGACTGCGAGTCCACAAACTAGGGCTTGGGGTGGTGACGAACCGCTTGTGCAAATATTGCTTTGAAAAAGACGAGAACTATTCTTCTTTCATTCCACTATTCTACGTCTTTCTCTGAGCTCTGCTCACGGGAGCCCCCCTCCACAATTCAGAGCCAGACTCTGCTAGCAGCAGACTTAGGATTCCCGTCAAGGGTTAGACAGGCGTAGAGGTAAAAGTACAACTTGGCTTGAATCACATCTTCAAGCCAAGAAGAAACTTGGCTTGAAAGGCATACGAATATGCTACTGAATGTAAAACATATGCTTAAAAACACTTCCTCCCTTTGTTGCAGTTGATTTAAGGACCTGAAGTCACGTGAAGTTCCCGATTCAAGGTCATAAATTCTAACATGAGCGTATTCAATGGGACTTATTTCAAATCATAAACTAAAGCATTAGTAATTTGAAGCACGTCACTTCATTCCTGGTTGGTAAATCTGCGCGTTTGTAATTGTTATCATATGACTTTCAAGAAGGCCACGAATTGAAGGGCGAGTAATTAGAATATTGTAGCTTTTACTCGAAGACATCAATTGAAGCATAGTAGTTAATAGAATCATACAAATTTTCTTCAAGGTCATTAATCGACTTGCTCGTAATTATAAAAGCGTGACTTTCCTCAAGATCATCATTAAAGAATACTAATAGAATCATAAACATTTTATTCAAGGTCATTCATCAACGTGCTCCTAATTATAAGCGCGTGACTTTCCTCAAGGTCATCAATAAAATTGTTGGCAAATAAAATAATATAATTTTTATCAAGGTCATCAATTATAAAGCGTCAATCATTAGAATCACGTGACTTTGCTACAAGTCCCCCATATTAACTTTCCACAATCTCATCATAGCTTGTACAAAGCCTTGTTAATTTCAATCACGTGACTTTCCGCATATCGTTGGCTCATAAGATTTCTGAATGGTAGAGTGGTGTGTCATAAATCAAAGATAGTCCAGCAATATCAACCATTGACTTGTAATGTTACAATGGTTGTTGCAACACGAAGGAGTGTGCTTTTAATACACATTGTCCGTGGCGCAGTTGCAATAGCTACGCAGAGAGCCATCGTGCATCTAACGCAGCTTATGCATTAGATTCACGATGAATAGGCATTAGATGCACGTTGTTTTGAAATTGAAGAGTCTCGATGGATTGATACTCGTAATGCTGCACTCGGCCACCCATGGTGATGAATATTCTCGCTAAGGACTTCAACGTGGCGTTCGACTTGAAAAACTCGTCTCGGGTTAGAATGTTTATGCTCCTTGTAGTTATCAAGTAGCGATGAATGGCCGCTCTGATGCAGACAAACGTTGCCGGGGCAAAAAACTCTCCGTCCACTCTATCTCAATTAGAAGTAGCAATCACGCACTTCCGGTCATCACTAAGCAATGACCCCACTTCCGGTCATCACTAAGCAATCACCCCCTTCCGGTCATCACTGAGCAATCACCCACTTCCAGTCATCACTAAGCAATCACCCACTTCCGGTCATCACTAAGCAATCACCCACTTCCGGTCATCACTAAGCAATCACCCACTTCCGGTCATCACTAAGCAATCACCCACTTCCGGTCATCACTAAGCAATCACCCACTTCCGGTCATCACTAAGCAATCACCAATTTCCGGTCATAACTAAGCAATCACCCACTTCCGGTCATAACTAAGCAATCACCCACTTCCGGTCATCACTAAGCAATCATCCTTCTTCCGGTCATCACTAAGCAATCACCCCCTCCGCACTTCCGGTCATCACTAAGCAATCACCCCCCCTCCGACAATAAATTGAGAAAATGGACAATTAAAATGAATACAGCCATAGATCTGCATGCAGAAGCTCAGCGCCTAAGTATACTTATAATATAAATATATTATATCTAGCATAGATTATGTGAAACTTCTATGGCCCAATCCTCTTCAAAGCACTATTTAAAATCAAATATAGCTATGGTATGTTCTAATTATCTGAAACATTCAGGAACGTAAAATATCATTTTTATTGTTCCATTTCAGCAGTAACGCAATCCTAATATAAATGATGCAACTCTTCACGCTAATGACAAGCAACTTCATGAGAGTTTTGCTGCTTCTAGTTGGTCTGGCTGTAGGCGGCCAAGAACAGCTAGCAGCGGGTCAGAGGTCAAACTCTGCGAAAGTCACCAATGTTCCTCAGACTGTTAGCCAGCAAGAATTCAAGCATAAAAACACTGGCTACAACAGCAGCGGACATGTCCAATCGCACGAAGGTGAGTTTCTATGAGTATTTCTATGCATCAGATTGGTTTAAAATAGCTTTTAATTTTAACTAGTTTTCCACACGATTCCTACCTGTCCAAAGTTTTGAGCGTAGTTACACCCCTTTCATTGAACTATCTCCCAACTATCTCAATCGGAATCTCACCCCGACTCTCATCTCCGCACTTTATTCGCAGTCTGACGCGTAATCTCTTCCTAAATCTTATCTCAGAATCTTATCGAATGTACACCTGAAATCTCAATCAAAATCACACACAAGAATCTTATCATTGCCAATCTAAGACCTGAGATCTCAATCAAAATCTCACACAAGAATCTCATGAGTCCCATCTATACCTGACCTGAGATCTCAATCAAAATCTCACACAAGAATCTCATGATTCCCATCTAGACCTGACCTGAGATCTCAATCAAAATCTCACACAAGAATCTCATGATTCTCATCTATACCTGACCTGAGATCTCAATCAAAATCTCACACAAGAATCTCATGATTCTCATCTAGACCTGACCTGAGATCTCAATCAAAATCTCACACAAGAATCTCATGATTCCCATCTAGACCTGACCTGAGATCTCAATCAAAATCTCACACATGAATCTCATGATTCTCATCTATACCTGACCTGAGATCTCAATCAAAATCTCACACAAGAATCTCATGATTCTCATCTATACCTGACCTGAGATCTCAATCAAAATCTCACACAAGAATCTCATGATTCTCATCTAGACCTGACCTGAGATCTCAATCAAAATCTCACACAAGAATCTCATGATTCTCATCTATACCTGACCTGAGATCTCAATCAAAATCTCACACAAGAATCTCATGATTCTCATCTAGACCTGACCTGAGATCTCAATCAAAATCTCACACAAGAATCTCATGATTCTCATCTATACCTGACCTGAGATCTCAATCAAAATCTCACACAAGAATCTCATGATTCTCATCTATACCTGACCTGAGATCTCAATCAAAATCTCACACAAGAATCTCATGATTCCCATCTATACCTGACCTGAGATCTCAATCAAAATCTCACACAAGAATCTCATGATTCTCATCTATACCTGACCTGAGATCTCAATCAAAATCTCACACAAGAATCTCATGATTCTCATCTATACCTGACCTGAGATCTCAATCAAAATCTCACACAAGAATCTCATGATTCTCATCTATACCTGACCTGAGATCTCAATCAAAATCTCACACAAGAATCTCATGATTCTCATCTATACCTGACCTGAGATCTCAATCAAAATCTCACACAAGAATCTCATGATTCTCATCTATACCTGACCTGAGATCTCAATCAAAATCTCACACAAGAATCTCATGATTCTCATCTAGACCTGACCTGAGATCTCAATCAAAATCTCACACAAGAATCTCATGATTCTCATCTAGACCTGACCTGAGATCTCAATCAAAATCTCACACATGAATCTCATGATTCTCATCTATACCTGACCTGAGATCTCAATCAAAATCTCACACAAGAATCTCATGATTCCCATCTATACCTGACCTGAGATCTCAATCAAAATCTCACACAAGAATCTCATGATTCCCATCTATACCTGACCTGAGATCTCAATCAAAATCTCACACAAGAATCTCATGATTCTCATCTAGACCTGACCTGAGATCTCAATCAAAATCTCACACAAGAATCTCATGATTCTCATCTAGACCTGACCTGAGATCTCAATCAAAATCTCACACATGAATCTCATGATTCTCATCTATACCTGACCTGAGATCTCAATCAAAATCTCACACAAGAATCTCATGATTCTCATCTATACCTGACCTGAGATCTCAATCAAAATCTCACACAAGAATCTCATGATTCCCATCTATACCTGACCTGAGATCTCAATCAAAATCTCACACAAGAATCTCATGATTCTCATCTATACCTGACCTGAGATCTCAATCAAAATCTCACACAAGAATCTCATGATTCCCATCTAGACCTGACCTGAGATCTCAATCAAAATCTCACACAAGAATCTCATGATTCTCATCTATACCTGACCTGAGATCTCAATCAAAATCTCACACAAGAATCTCATGATTCTCATCTATACCTGACCTGAGATCTCAATCAAAATCTCACACAAGAATCTCATGATTCCCATCTATACCTGACCTGAGATCTCAATCAAAATCTCACACAAGAATCTCATGATTCCCATCTAGACCTGACCTGAGATCTCAATCAAAATCTCACACAAGAATCTCATGATTCTCATCTATACCTGACCTGAGATCTCAATCAAAATCTCACACAAGAATCTCATGATTCTCATCTATACCTGACCTGAGATCTCAATCAAAATCTCACACAAGAATCTCATGATTCCCATCTAGACCTGACCTGAGATCTCAATCAAAATCTCACACAAGAATCTCATGATTCTCATCTATACCTGACCTGAGATCTCAATCAAAATCTCACACAAGAATCTCATGATTCTCATCTATACCTGACCTGAGATCTCAATCAAAATCTCACACAAGAATCTCATGATTCTCATCTATACCTGACCTGAGATCTCAATCAAAATCTCACACAAGAATCTCATGATTCTCATCTATACCTGACCTGAGATCTCAATCAAAATCTCACACAAGAATCTCATGATTCTCATCTATACCTGACCTGAGATCTCAATCAAAATCTCACACAAGAATCTCATGATTCTCATCTATACCTGACCTGAGATCTCAATCAAAATCTCACACAAGAATCTCATGATTCTCATCTAGACCTGACCTGAGATCTCAATCAAAA
>CATNEM010000267.1:0-10000 GCA_950096795.1 Macrostomum cliftonense | reverse complement strand
TTGTGTTTAACGCGATTCAGAACTTAGTAGCTACAATACTTAGTTTGGGCAGTAATAGTCAACATACATAGTTAGGGTACAGTTCATGCTTACATTTAAAGATTATTGAATCGATAAAGTTTTCCTTCCGCTTACAGTACACAATAAGTGTTCCTACTGCTACTTACTACTGTTTACAGTAGTCAAAATAGAACCAACCAATAAAATAAAACTTTTGCAACCATTTTTGTAGCTGTTAATTCACGAGAATCGCATCAAAGACCGACCAGCGTACAAATATCGCGGCTTCATGCTGGACACGGCGAGACATTTCATTCAGAAGGCCACGCTGTTGGAAAATCTGGTGAGCTGAGGCTGGGAATTGATGATGAAGTTTAGTCTGTGCACTGTTTCTTAGAATCTTATGTGTCATATTTAACACATTAATTAGAATCTGTAGCCTGTAGGTTGCAGAGCCCCTAAGTACCCTGTCATTTCTCAGAAGTCGTGCTGCACTACTTTTAAGAGTCAGTAATATTTTTAAGAGGAGTTGTAGTCTAGTGGCTAGGGCGCCTGCCTTATGACCGGCAGGTCGTTGGTTTCTAACTCCGGCCCTAGGAGACAATTTATGCCCTTGAGCAAGGCACTTAATCCCGCATTGCTTCAGTCCACCCAGCTGAGATCGGGTACCAGTTTGAGCTGGGTAAATTTAGAGTGGGTGTTGCGGCCCCTCCAGCCCTCGGATGCGCTGCGCAACTAGCTGCGGCTGTACCGTGGGCTGCACACATCTGGTCGAAAGGTCGGGTGTCTAAATTTATTACTTATTCCTTTTGTTAGTATTTTTAAGATTCCTACAGAACTATTATTATAAGTCTGTCACTTTTGCTCTAATTAAAAGATTTGATTAATTTTTTTCCGAGAATTAATTTATTAGCATTCAAGGTTTTTTGCCCTATCTGATTGGCAATTTCAAGCAACTAGGTCGCGCAATCCTCGCCCGCAGGAAGCCATGGCGATGAACAAGATGAACGTGTTCCATTGGCACATGGTCGATGACCAGTCCTTTCCTTATTTCAGCAAAAAGTTTCCTCAGCTAGCGCACAAGGTAAACTAAACAGTTGCCAGGGCACATTCTTGCGGCTGAGTTAATGAATCTGCTCGTCAGTCTATTGCCCATCTAATAAGCAATCAATCCATTAATCAATCTCTGTATCAATTCTTTAGTAGCTACATGCATCTATCTATTTATTTTACCATCGAAAAGCTGAGCTAGTTTACTTGTTTATCAACTGAATGATTCGTCTATTCATTCATTCACCAATCATACATCAATCAATAAATCAATAAATCAATAAAACTATTTATCTATTTATCAATCTATCAATCATCATATCTACCTTTCCATCAACCTCTCCATCAGTCCATGAATCAATTTGTCAATTAATAAATCAATCTATCTATCAATCATCATATTTAGCTACCAATCAAACTCTCTATCAGTCCATGAATCAATTTATCAATTAATAAATCTATCTATCTATCGATACATTTATCAATCTATCAATCATCATATCTAGCTATCAATCAAACTCTCTATCATTCCTTGAATCAATTTATCTATCAAGCTAGTCTCCTCATCAATCAATATCCAACAGGGAATAAAATATGGACTTAAAGAACCCCGCGCCCGCACCCACCCTCACAGAGCGCGTTCCCAGGCGGCAGGTACTACTACACAGCCGAGGACATCGCCGAGGTTGTGGAATTCGCCAGACAGCGCGGCATCCGGGTGGTGCCCGAGTTCGACACCCCGGATCACACGCACTCGTGGGGTCACGCGGTGCCGGACCTGGTCTCCTGGTGCTCCCAGGGCGGCCTGGCCTACACGGGGCCGCTGGACCCAACCAGACAGGCCACCTTCAAGTTCCTCGCCGAGCTGTACGCCGAGGTGGCCGAACTCTTTCCGGACGCTTCGATGCACCTGGGCATGGACGAGGTGTCGCTCGACTGTTGGCGACTCAACGCCAGCGTGACGAAATTTATGAATGAGAAAAAAATGACAGGGCACGAGCAGCTGACCGTTTACTTTGCTAACAGGTGCGAAAAATGGGGAGGCTGAATTGGGAGATTTGGGCCAATGAGCTTGGTGCGAGTTCGATGGAGTCGAAGGGAGATCTAGGGAGTGAGATTGACGACGGGAAGGGAGATCTAGGGAGTGAGATTGACGAGGGGAAGGGAGATCTAGGGAGTGAGATTGACGAGGGAAAGGGAGATCTAGGGAGTGAGATTGACGAGGCGAAGGGACATCTAGGGAGTGAGATTGACGAAGGGAAGGGAGATCTAGGGAGTGAGATTGACGAGGGGAAAGGAGATCTAGGGAGTGAGATTGACGAGGGGAAGGGAGATCTAGGGAGTGAGATTGACGAGGCGAAGGGACATCTAGGGAGTGAGATTGACGAAGGGAAGGGAGATCTAGGGAGTGAGATTGACGAGGGGAAAGGAGATCTAGGGAGTGAGATTGACGAGGGGAAGGGAGATCTAGGGAGTGAGATTGACGAGGCGAAGGGACATCTAGGGAGTGAGATTGACGAAGGGAAGGGAGATCTAGGGAGTGAGATTGACGAGGGGAAGGGAGATCTAGGGAGTGAAATTGACGAAGGAAAGGGAGATCTAGGGAGTGAGATTGATGAAGGGAAGGGAGTTCTAGGGAGTGAGATTGACGAGGGGAAGGGAGATCTAGGGAGTGAGATTGACGAGGGGAAGGGAGATCTAGGGAGTGAGATTGACGAGGGAAAGGGAGATCTAGGGAGTGAGATTGACGAGGCGAAGGGACATCTAGGGAGTGAGATTGACGAAGGGAAGGGAGATCTAGGGAGTGAGATTGACGAGGGGAAAGGAGATCTAGGGAGTGAGATTGACGAGGGGAAGGGAGATCTAGGGAGTGAGATTGACGAGGCGAAGGGACATCTAGGGAGTGAGATTGACGAAGGGAAGGGAGATCTAGGGAGTGAGATTGACGAGGGGAAAGGAGATCTAGGGAGTGAGATTGACGAGGGGAAGGGAGATCTAGGGAGTGAAATTGACGAAGGAAAGGGAGATCTAGGGAGTGAGATTGATGAAGGGAAGGGAGTTCTAGGGAGTGAGATTGACGAGGGGAAGGGAGATCTAGGGAGTGAGATCAACGAGGGGAAAGGAGATCTAGGGAGTGAGATTGACGAAGGGAAGGGAGATCTAGGGAGTGAGATTGACGAGGCGAAGGGACATCTAGGGAGTGAGATTGACGAAGGGAAGGGAGATCTAGGGAGTGAGATTGACGAGGGGAAAGGAGATCTAGGGAGTGAGATTGACGAGGGGAAGGGAGATCTAGGGAGTGAAATTGACGAAGGAAAGGGAGATCTAGGGAGTGAGATTGATGAAGGGAAGGGAGTTCTAGGGAGTGAGATTGACGAGGGGAAGGGAGATCTAGGGAGTGAGATTGACGAGGGGAAGGGAGATCTAGGGAGTGAGATTGACGAGGGGAAGGGAGATCTAGGGAGTGAGATTGACGAGGCGAAGGGACATCTAGGGAGTGAGATTGACGAAGGGAAGGGAGATCTAGGGAGTGAGATTGACGAGGGGAAAGGAGATCTAGGGAGTGAGATTGACGAGGGGAAGGGAGATCTAGGGAGTGAGATTGACGAGGCGAAGGGACATCTAGGGAGTGAGATTGACGAAGGGAAGGGAGATCTAGGTTGTGAGATTGACGAGGGGAAAGGAGATCTAGGGAGTGAGATTGACGAGGGGAAGGGAGATCTAGGGAGTGAAATTGACGAAGGAAAGGGAGATCTAGGGAGTGAGATTGATGAAGGGAAGGGAGTTCTAGGGAGTGAGATTGACGAGGGGAAGGGAGATCTAGGGAGTGAGATCAACGAGGGGAAAGGAGATCTAGGGAGTGAGATTGACGAAGGGAAGGGAGATCTAGGGAGTGAAATTGACGAAGGGAAGGGAGATCTAGGGAGAGAGATTGACGAAGGGAAGGGAGATCTAGGGAGTGAAATTTACGAAGGGAAGGGGATCTAGAAAGTGAGATTGACGAAGGTAAGGGAGATCTAGGGAGTGAGATCAACGAGGGGAAGGGAGATCTAGGGAGTGAGATTGTTGAGGGGAAGGGAAATCTAGGGAGTGAGATTGACGAGGGGAAAGGAAGATCTAGGGACCAAGATCGACTGCTAAAGTTTGCTTAACGCTTGTAGACTCGCCAGCATCGTTGAAAACCTGCCAACCAGAAAAAACATCGTGGTCTGGGAGGACATAGTGGACAAGGACTCGGATCAGTATCCCCTGAAGGTGAGATTGACAGTTCTTTAAGCTCGTTTTTTGGTGGCTTTCACTTAAATAAAAAAATGTTGACCGTCACCAGCAATTGCAAAACCTCACTTCAAGCCGTCGAAATCTATCGCTCTCCCGCTCCCACATCCGGTCATCTTCCACTTTCGGTCGGTCAAAATCTTCCGAGTCAATTCCATCCCTAACAATCACTCATATTTCCGGTCATCTCTAGTAATCATCCCGATTCCGGTCATCACTCAGCAATCTCCCCCTTCCGGTCATCACTAAGCAATCGAACACTTCCGGTCATCACTCAGCAATCGAACACTTCCGGTCATCACTCAGCAATCACCCCACTTCCGGTCATCACTAAGCAATCACCCCACTTCCGGTCATCACTAAGCAATCACCCCACTTCCGGTCATCACTAAGCAATCACCCCACTTCCGGTCATCACTAAGCAATCATCCCACTTCCGGTCATCACTAAGCAATCGACCACTTTCGGTCATCACTAAGCAATCACCCACTTCCGGTCATCACTAAGCAATCATCCCAGTTCCGGTCATCACTAAGCAATCATCCCAGTTCCAGTCATCACTAAGCAATCACCCACTTCCGGTCATCACTAAGCAATCATCCCAGTTCCGGTCATCACTAAGCAATCATCCCAGTTCCGGTCATCACTAAGCAATCATCCCAGTTCCGGTCATCACTAAGCAATCACCCCCACTCCGCACTTCCGGTCATCACTAGCATTCACCCCCACTACGCACTTCCGGTCATCACTAGCATTCACCCCCACTCCGCACTTCCGGTCATCACTAAGCATTCACCCCCACTACGCACTTCCGGTCATCACTAGCATTCACCCCCACTTCCGGTCATCACTAGCATTCACCCCCACTACGCACTTCCGGTCATCACTAGCATTCACCCCCACTTCCGGTCATCACTAGCATTCACCCCCACTTCCGGTCATCACTAAGCAATCATCATCCTTACTCCCTGATCATCACAAACAATTACTCTTACTGTCACTTCCAGTGATCACAAGCATTAACCCCCAACTTCTGGTCGCCGAAATTAATCATCACCACTTCCGATGAGTTTTAAAAAAGTTCCTTATCCCACGCCGGCTGATCTGCAGCTCCCGCGAGACGCCATAGTTCAGATTTGGATCACCAGGGACCCGGGCAAACTGGAGAAATGGCGCCAGCGCTACCGCCTCATCCGGTCCGAGGAGTGGTACCTGGACCATCGCGGCTACGGCGCCGACTGGGTGAAGCGCTATCGATTCCAGCCGGGACCGGACGACCTCGGCGGCGAGGCCTGCCTGTGGACGGAATTCCAGAGCGACAACATCGTGACGCCGCGAGCCTGGCCATCGACGAGCGCCGTGGCTGAGCGGCTCTGGTCCGGGGAGGCGGCCACCGAACCCGTGGAGGCGGCGTCCAGAATTGAGGAGCAAAACTGCCGGATGATGACGTAAGCGGCTGCTGGTTGCACAGATTTTCAGCCTGATTGTCGCATCTGGTCACTAAACTCTGATCACTCGCTGCAATCTGGTCACACTCAGATTGTCACTCTGAACTCTGATCACTCGCTGCAATCTGGTCACACTCAGATTATCACTCTAAACTCTGATCACTCGCTGCAATCTGGTCACACTCAGATTGTCACTCTGAACTCTGATCACTCGCTGCAATCTGGTCACACTCAGATTGTCACTCTAAACTCTGATCACTCGCTGCAATCTGGTCACACTCAGATTATCACTCTAAACTCTGATCACTCGCTGCAATCTGGTCACACTCAGATTGTCACTCTGAACTCTGATCACTCGCTGCAGTCTGGTCACACTCAGATTGTCACTCTGAACTCTGATCACTCGCTGCAATCTGGTCACACTCAGATTGTCACTCTAAACTCTGATCACTCGCTGCAATCTGGTCACACTCAGATTATCACTCTAAACTCTGATCACTCGCTGCAATCTGGTCACACTCAGATTGTCACTCTGAACTCTGATCACTCGCTGCAGTCTGGTCACACTCAGATTGTCACTCTGAACTCTGATCACTCGCTGCAGTCTGGTCACACTCAGATTGTCACTCTGAACTCTGATCACTCGCTGCAATCTGGTCACACTCAGATTGTCACTCTGAACTCTGATCACTCGCTGCAATCTGGTCACACTCAGACTGTCACTCTAAACTCTGATCACTCGCTACAATCAGGCATCCCGCCTCAATCACTTCCAAACCCAACCGCAGACGCGGCATTCGAGTGGGCGTGGCCGGAGGTCCAGCGATGTGCCAGACGCCGCTGTCTCCTCGACAGCCGGACTGGCTGCTTGAGTCGCATCGCGCTGAAGATGGCGGCCGCATTGCGGAATCGGATATTATTCTTTCCTTTTCGGTTAGTTTTATTCTCTTATTAAGTATTCGTTTTATTCTACTGGTTAGTAGCAAGGTGGTATATTTACACTAATTTACACTAGCAGAAAAATCAAATGCAGCAGCCTGATTCCGCCCAAGGTGTCTCAGCCCAATATCAACGAAAAAATCCTTAAATAACCACAACAATTGCAGCACACGCCGTTGAGCCCTACTTGGGTAAACAGTCTATCAATGGTATAAAATCTACTAAGCACCCAAATTAATAACTATTTAATTTAAATAGTAACCACGGTCAATTTGTAACATCCTTGAGGTATTTTGGCAGTTAAGACAATGCTAAAACGACTAACTAGCTAGCTAAATATTATTCCTTAGGCCAGTTAATATTGCTAATCAATCGGAATTATTCAATTAATGTGGTGTTGTCAGCTTACAGTACTTTTAGTAGTGCCGCTTGACACGCTTGCCAAAATAAATTGTCTCTTATTTAGAAGGGAGGGATTTTTAGGTTTTAACACAAAAAATGATAATAAATTTAATAACAAACTGCGGTGTTTACATTCGATCGTTCTTTAGAATTAAGTTACTTCCGTTGATTCACATTCGTTGAAATTTTCGCTTAAAAACTGTAAAAGCATTTGCTAAATAAGTTAAAGAATAGAAGAATTTTCTAAACTTCTTGTTCACTTGCAACAAGAGGCTAATGGTGCAGCGTCTTCATCAGGCTTTTCTTTCGTTCGAAATATTAGTAAAATTATAAGGAAATGCCGCTAAACATACTATTTTAGTGGTACCGCTAAGCCCAGTTAGAGAACGCTTAACTTATTTATGCAATCTATAATGCTTCTAAATGACCTCTCAATTCCAAACAAAGCAATCAATAATAGCTTAATGACAACCGTTTTTGTTTTAGAATCAAAACAGCGGATACTGCACACTATACAAGTGGACCACTATCACCATGGCAACGGCCTACCTACTGTCCAGGTTGGCGACAAGATTCCATCACAGACTGTCGCAGCAGCAGCAGCAGCAGCATCGAATGTCTTGGCTATCAAGATTTTTGTGTTCCTGTATTCTTTGGTTGTCAAAGAAATTTTTATCAATTAACGAAAGAGTCTTGGTGTTTATTTTGCTACTTGCTTACGGCATTGGTTGGGTGTTACTGCAGGTTTTTACAACTTAATTTTTTAAGATTCGTTGGATTAATTAAGCATTAAGACGCCCGTTAACTGTAAAACAATTATAAATACGAGTAATACTTTGTGTTTTATAACTCATTCACAACAGCCAAGCAGAGTTTTAAAGGTAAATTTTTTATGTACTTTGGATACTTGTGGCTTGCATATTAGCATATAATGCAATAACTGCCTTATTTTTGCCTTTTTTTCTACATTATTGTCTGCATTACGAAGCCTATGAAGTTTTAACAATGACTTATTGCCACGATTAAAACTGAAGGAGACGTCAATTCAGCTGCCAAATTTGAATTTTTTCGACGAATATCAGAATTTCTGTGATGTTCTCAGATAAACTGTTAATATCATACCTACAATGTCATACTTTCGTTTGATTGTCTTTCGTCTTTCTGGTGTGATAATAAAACTTGATTAGTTAATGGCCAAAACTTTTCTTGACCACCGCTTTATTTTGCCTTAAGCTACGTAGTGCTTTTTTTATCCTTGTCGACGTCAAGTGCAAATAAACGGATGTTCTGCTGCCTTTGCTGCCTAATTGTTGTGTTTGTCAAGAATTTAAGCCCCTTGTCTTGGACCATAACGTATCAGGATCGGCTTCTAGACAGTTTCATTTTTTAATAAATCTAGATTATCACGATTACATTGATCGCTGATTTCAATCTTACTCGTAAAGTACTTCGAAATAAAGTGTTTAATTTTTGGGGATTTAATTTTTTCTAAGCCTTCAAAATATATTCTCGGGGTACTGCTAGTTGAAACTGGTAATAAAAAGGAGCGGAACGAAATTTATGAAATAACACGCAATTAGGGCATGCAAAATTTCGGGAGCCCTATTTGCTACAGTAAATTAATTGATTTCAGACATTCAGAAGCAGAGGCAAGAAGAATTAAGAAAGCTTCGAAATGGATTCCCTCCCTCAACCTGCAATAATAGCTCGTAATTACATTTTCCAGCTTTCCCGGCTAACGTACGCAGGGCCCCGGCGCGCACGCGGCACGCGAATGTAAAATGGATGCCTGAGCTAAATATAGAATCCAGGCAATCCCGTTGTGCAGTGTCAGCACGCCATGCGCATGATGCGTGGTCTTAAATTACCGACCTTGACGAGAAACCCCCAGTCTTCAATAATAATACGAGTTGGGCAATGATGGAAGCGGAGGAAAACGGGGAGTGACGCCTCCTCTTCAGTCCATGCGCATGTGGCGTGTGAGATTTCGCATTCACCGCTCACTGTTGCTCGTATAGCTTGCCAGCTTAGTATATAAGTCTGACCGGTGTTTATGCTTTGCAGCAGACAACAACTGGCCCAGTGCATGCAAAAGTACCGTTCCGATTGATTACTGGATAGATAGGAATAACGGAAAATCGACTCAGTTACTATACCCAATGGCTCTAAGAGCTATCCATTACGAGGTGACTCTGCCAGATGAGCGAGTAAAAGTAGTCTCGCTTGATAAACACGCTACCGGCTACGACTGTATTAAAAAAGTAAGTTTATGACATTTTTGTTAATAGTGGAAATTCGCATTATATATTTAAAACTATTTCCTCATGAATGTAGGTATAATCTCCTATATTATGCATGCAAGCAACGATTGGATAAATAATTTACCATGTTTTTTAACAATATACAAAGCTACCATATAATTGGTACCGCTGTGCAAATTGTCAAAATTAAAAATAATTCTTCTGTTTAAACTTAAGCTATATTTAACTTGAACCGGGGTTAAAGAGAAAGTGAATGAATGTAATTACTATTTATAGAACAATGATAAGGGTTTGAGTGTCAAAGCGTATGAAAAATGCGGAGTAAATTATTTCATTTCTCTACTGACTACGACAATTGCATCAGTAGGCAGCACAGCGTATTGCTATCGAAATATGCAGAAATTTAGTAAGAAATTCCCCAATCACATAAATTAACAAATTTAACTCGAACCAATTTACATACAGTTGTGCCACAGCCTCGGCGTGTTTGATGAAGCAGACTACTTCGGTTTGACGTATCCGGGCAAGCGGGGCGAGGAGCTCTGGGTCAACAGTCGCAACCGGCTGGCTAAACAAGTACCCCTGGTTGATCACTGCCGAATTCGTCTGGCGGTCAGATTTTTT
>CATNEM010000266.1:870000-889897 GCA_950096795.1 Macrostomum cliftonense | reverse complement strand
CAGACTCCGCCCGAGGCTCGGATGCCGCTGATGGTGCAGAACCAGTTGCCACCTCCTGTGATGGAGCCAGTGCTCGTAAGGATAATCCGACGAGTGCTGGAAACTCCAGAGAGGGGGAGGCAGCCAGGCAACTGCGCCAAAACGGAGCTACACGACTGCCGCCAGGAAGCAACTGGCGGTTGTCGTCGCCGCCAGCCTGGGAACCCCCTCTTGGCTGAGCAGCTCGACCTAGTCTGGCGACGTTTGGATGCCCACCTTGTCAAACTAGCGCTAAGTGGCACTGTCCTGCGCGTCGCTCGCACGAGCATCCAGGACCAAACTCTGCACGTTCAGCCTGCGGATAACCAGTCTGGACAGCATCTCCTCGAGATGCTGAAAACCTTCGATTGGGGCGCGGAGCTGGAACATCTGCACATCTACCGCGAGGATGAGCGCCCTCGGACCCACCTGGATCCGCCTGGATCCCTGCCCGAAGCGCCATCACCAACGCCGACGAACTGCGGCGCCTAATGCTGGCGATCCATCCGGACCTGCCCGCAAACGGCGTCGTGGTTCACGGCACCATCAAAAAAACCAACGGAGACGGCTTCACCGCCATCCTAGGTCTATCAGACAGCTGGATGCTCCGCTGTCCTGACCTGTCTCACATTCCTGCGGGGCTGACACAGATTCAACTCTTTAGCTTTGAGTCTGACGCCACCCGCCCATCCCCCCCGGAGAAACGCACTAGGCGCGCGGACCGCCCCGAGCCTAAAAACTCGCGTGGAACTCGCGCGAGCCACGACCACTCCGAGGATGCTGACCCGCATCGGGGTAAGGCTGGGAAGGCTGCAGAGTCGGGCGGCAAGGGCAAGGGCCGGAAACCCGCCCGAGCCACGCGCCGTGCTGGCCTCACCCAACGCGCCCAGCAGCTGCCGGACCGTTCCCGCAGCCTGCCACAGGCAACCGTCACCGTCACCTCTACAGGCGCCCCGGCCAGCCAGGCTGACAGCGTGAACACCACCCCTGCGGACCGCTCAGCCCCGGTTTCTGACCGAGACACGCCCATGGAGATAAGTGCCCCCATCAGCGCAGCTGAAGAGGATGACCTCCTCAACCGCGTCCTTTAGCCGGCAGAGGTCTGCACGGACACCCTCTCCACCAGGGGTGCTTTGCCTGCAGCTCAACCTCCACCACTGCATTGCCGCTTCGATCAACCTAGCGCGTGTAGTGGACCTCGAAAACCCGGGCATCATTCTGCTGCAGGAGCCCTGGACGAGAAAAGGTAAGATACCGAATGTACCTAAGGGGTTTGACTGTTTCGCAGACACACAAGCCCCCAGAGCTGCTGCGTTCGTTACTACCAAACTCAAAGCCTGGCACAGACCGGACTTATCCGACCGTGACCTGTGCGTTTTTCAATCCAACAATATCCTCCCCAACCGCACGGTGCTAATTGCCTCGGTCTACATCCCTGGCGACGGCCCCGCGGTTCCTTCCATGCTCGCTACCCTCGTGGACTACTGCACGGATCGCAACTTCGAGTTGCTTGTTGCAGGGGATATTAACGCCCACCACACCCACTGGGGCAGCAAAGACACCAACGACAGGGGCGAAGACCTTCTGGCCTTCACCTGTACCACAAATCTGGATTTCTGCAACATCGGTGGAACCCCCACCTTTGACAACGGACGGTGGACGGGTTTCCTCGACGCCACCCTCGCCTCTCCTGGCCTCGCCTCAAAGGTGAAGGACTGGAAGGTGTGGGACGAAGAGGAGTCCCTGTCTGACCACCGTTTCATCCGTTTCCGCGTGCAGATCCCATCCTCAACATCCTGCATCACCTGGAAAAGGAATGTGCGGAACACCGACTGGACAGCCTTTGCAGACACTCTGCAACGCCTGACCAACCGGTTGGAAACCAACGTACCCCACCAGCTGCCAGGACGTTGACACTCTTGCTGATGACCTCAACAAAGCCATCATCACAGCCCATGAGGCCTCTTGCCCTCTCAAAGCCTACAAAGGCCAGAAATCCATGCCTTGGTGGAACCCGACGCTCGGAAACCTCCGTCGTAAGGCTAAAAACCTCCAACGCCGAGCTCGCAAGAGCAAAGACCCGGCCGACCACACCGCCTACCAAGACGCAATTCACGCCTTCAAGCGTGAAGCCAGGAAAGCCAAGTCTGACAAGTGGCGCAACTACTGCGCGGAGCTGGAGGGATCACGCCCCACCGCCCGGGTGGTCAAAGCGCTTACTCTTGACAAAATGTCTAAGCTCTCAGTTATCAAAAGACCGGATGGCCGGCTCGCTGAAACCCAGGGGAATCGCTGGACATCATGCTCACCAACGCCTTCCCCCGCGCTCCGCCTAAGCTTGGCCCTCAGGACCACTCTCCGGGTGGCCATGCCCTGGCGGTCAGCATGATCAACAGAGAATGGATAGCCCGCGCTGCCAAATCCTTCTCACCTTTTAAATCGCCGGGACCTGACCACATCTATCCTGCTTTCCTCCACGAAGCAGTGAAAAATGACAGGTTCCTCAGCATCTTGTGCAACCTTCTCAGGGCCTGCATTATCTTCGGATACGTGCCTAAACCCTGGCAGGAAGCCACCATTGTCTTCCTCCCCAAACCAGGAAAAGGAGACTACCAGTCCGCCAAGTCCTTTCGCCCCATCAGCCTGACTTTTTCCTCAAGCTGCTGGAAAGGCTGGCGCTCTGGCGTCTTCTCCGGGTGGAGCTGAGGAACTTCCTGCTTTCTCAGAATCAACACGCCTTCCGATCTGGACGATCCATAGAAAGTGCGTTGCACGCCATCGTGGACAAACTAGAACGCGCCGTGCTCGGCACTGGTTACGCACTCTCATTTTTCCTCGACATCGACGGGGCCTTTGACAACGTGCTCTTCGAGGCCTTCCAGCAAGGCTTGGAAACTCGTAACACGCATGGGCATCTGACTCGCTGGATCATGTACGAGCGTATATGATCACCAACCGAACTGCCACCTCGCACCTCCTTGGACACAGTCGCACTATTGCGGTCCAAAAATGGGGTCCGCAGGGCGGAGTCCTGAGCCCCGTCCTCTGGAACATCGTCATTGACGAGCTGCTCCGCAGTCCAGGACCAGGCACGGACCCAGTTCAAGCCATCGGCTACGCCGACGACGTCACCGCCACTGTGTCTGGACCCTCACCAGACACCCTTAGGAACCTCCTGCAAGCCTTTATCCACCGCGCCGAAAACTGGGCAACTGGCTGCGGTCTGAAGCTCTCCGAGACTAAGACCGTGGCCATCATGTTCACCAGCAGACGGAACTGGAAGATAGAGCCGCTTCTTCTCTACAACAAACCCATCGCCATGGAGAAGCAAACCAGATGCCTTGGAGTCATCCTCGACCACCGGCTCAGCTGGACTCCTCATATCCGCAACAGAACCCGCAAAGCTCTCGCGACGCTCGAGCAGATCCGTAGAGCCTTCGGCGCCACCTGGGGCCTCACCCCCCGCCGCCTCTGGTGGATCTACACTGCCATTGTGAGACCAGCCGTGTCTTTTGCTGGTTTCATCTGGAACAGTGCCCTGGAGACGAAGGGAGCTCTCGAGGCCCTCACCAAGGTGCAAGGCCGCGCTTGTCGAGCTATCATGAGCGCGACCCTATCCACCCCTTTCGCCGGCATGAACGCCTTCCTGGACCTTCCCTCCTCTCGACCTCTTCGTCAGAGGGGAAGCCGCGAAAACCACCCGTCGGCTCCTGGACGCGGGCGTCTCCATCCGGAAGCAATTCGCCTTTAGCAAACGGCATCTTCCGACCGCAGGCATGACCCTCAGCCTACGGGATCTGGGACGCCTCAGGACCAGGCCTCAAAGATCCCTCTCGTGACGGCATCCAATCCACATGCTGTGTCCGCCGCGCTTTTCCGCACCAGCTATCCCTCCCCGCCATGTGAAGCACGTGACCACTGGACAAGAACTTGGCATCCACTGCTTCACTGACGGCTCTCAGATCAACTCCGTTTCCGCTACGGGTTACTCTGCATCCCTTACGGAGAGGAAACCTTGGCGACTTCCTCCCGAACAACACCGGAAAGGAATGTCTAACCGTCCTTCCAAAACGAAGTTTCTTGCCATCACTCCTCCTGCGGCCACGGAGCTCATACATCACAACGAATCCGTGGTAAGGACATTCACGTTCCACTCTGGACAGCCAAGCCTGCAATCCACAGCCCTAGAGCGTACCACCACTACCTGCCTCGCGGACATTCCAAACTGCATCACGCAGCTCAACCGCCTCGGCACCTGCAATAAGGTCGCCCTCAAATGGATCCCCAGGGCATTCGGCCACCCTGGCAACGAGCTTGCCAGACAGCTTGCCAAGGCCGGCTCCGCAGGGTCCTTTTTGGCCCACTGCCCGCGGCTCCTACTCCTACCGCCGTCGTCAACGCTTGATTAACCAGTGGGTGACTACCAAGCACAGTGGAACGCTGGATCAACATTCAGGACTGCTGACAATCCCGCGCAGCTGTTCCCTCCCAACGCCCGCCCTAACGCAAAGCCCTGCTCGGACTCAACCGCAGGGACATCAGGGCTGTCACCATGGCCCTCACCGGTCATGGTTGCTTTGCCAGGCACCGTTTCCTCCAGGGTAAAACCCGCAGCGAGGACTGGCCCTTTCTGCCTCTCCGCGTGGAAAACGCGGAGCATTTCATCTGTGACTGCCCCGCCTTCACTCAGGAAAGGCTTACTCACCTCGGGCCCAAACCCCGGACCTCACCGATGTTTTCCAGGCCGGCGAACCTCTGCGAGCTCGTCCGTTACCTCCGGGCTACCGGGCGTGCAACTATCCACCTCCTGGACCCACCAGAGGAGGAACATGCTGCCGACTCCGGCCCTACCGATCCCCCTGCGCGACAACCGTAGTACCTACTGCCTGTGGTCGCCAGGGGTTAGCGAAATGGGCTGCAACGCCTCCTCGCTGTAATCCGGACCTACCGGATGCCACCCTTCAGCTAAGTCAAGTAAGTCAAAATGGGTCTACAAACTTTGCCTGCAGAGCAAGTTTGCCGGCCGATGTTTGACTGCCGGATGTTGCTGGCTGGAGATTTTCAAGAAAACTTATTAAATAAATTTTTTTTTCTGATATAGTATTAGTAAAAATGCATGAATTTCTTATGGATTCTCAGTTTGCCGACCAACGTTAGTTGGTTTACCTTTTTCACTGTAGTTTGCACTCGGTACATTTTGATCTTTGCTTACATGTACAAATGTGTAAATATGCATGTTTATACATGTACATTTATACAATACATGTACAGCATTTATCTAGCTAGTACTGTAAGTGTATCCTGTAACCTGAGAAAGCAAAAATTATAGTGATCGTTCTGGAAGTTAACTGCTTCATAGCTGCAATTTGTGATGTATTTACGGGTATTTTCACAAAAAAATCTGGCCTTAACTTTCCTCTTTCACCTTATAGCGCCTGAATATCTCTATCATTTAGCAATTAAAAAACTCAAAACTTAACATCATCTGAGAGTAAGCAAAGAGTAAGCATGAAGCTAGAGTAAGCAAAAGTGAGAAACATAAAGTAATTTTAAAAAATGAAGGGTCCCGTCCTACTCCAAGTGGTCTATAAGAAATTCATGCATTTTACTAATACTACATCAGAAAAGTATTTATAAGTTGTCGGAAAGGCAAGGCAAATATCGCCAGCAAACATCCGGCAAGCAAATGTCAGCTAGCAAAATGCCTGCCGGCAAATGTTCGCGGCAGGCAAACATTGGCCAGCAAAATGCCCACTAGCAAACATCAGCCGGCAAACATCGGCTGGCAAACATCAGCTTGGCAAATGTCCGCATGCAAACATCGGCTGGCAAACTGCCCACAGGCAAATGGGGGTGCTCCTGTCCCTACATATTTTGCAGGATATGTCCCAAGTCCCCCCTATCAGATTCCATATGTACATTGGGGTCCATTGGCAGGAGGAATAATTGTTATTGGTGCTGATGCTGATGGACAACCAGCCATTTTGTGTGGAAGGTGCTAGGCTAAAAATACTAGCATTATCAGCTCGCCAGCTGCCCAGTTGCAAAGAAAGCTGTCATTCCCTTTAAGCTCCTTCAGAGTTTTGCCTATAGACATTAACATATGCCATGTCAACCTAAAAAGTTAAATTTGTGCCACGCCACTATAATTGTTCCTGTGAGTTCAAAAATGCACTCAAAATAATTTACCAAATGGAAGTTAACCTATGCCCTTTTTGCAATTTAATTTGTACAGGGTAAGAAAGCTTAATTTATATCCAATTTTGATTTGTATAGTATTTCTAGTACTAACTTAAGACTGCCATTTTGTAAACAAAAGTTTAATAGGACTTTGTTGGTAATAAAAGGGGAATATAGACCACTTTGGAAATAGTCATTTTAGTAATAGGCAATAATATTTTGGCAACAAAGGCAAGGCTAGACCATTTTGATAACAAGGCTAAACTATCTTGGAGACACCTACTTGACTTAGTAGTACCTAGTAAAATGGAGCCACCTTTATTTATATATGGATCAAACCTTGATAATCACCTAGCTATTTCCAATAGATGAATCCTTTGGTTCTTGCTCTAAATTATTTTTATCCCTTTTTTACTTTTTAGAGTTTGACAAACTTATAAAGGATATAGTTCTTATAATAGTTCATACAATTCTATAGGATAGTAGTATGTCATCCAGTAAGGAATATTACCATTTACCATAGTACCAATGGAGGAAAACTTGGTATCATATAAATTGCTGCAAGTTCTATGTATAGCTCAAAACTTGGCTTTGCAATTTTTTCTCATTTCCTCAACAAAGTCAATAGTGCTCATGTGAGCTACTGGGTTGTTGGGGTCCTAGAAGTGTAGCAAATGGTTGATTGTCAAATGGTTGGCCAATGTGTTTTAGATAGCCCATTGGTCTATAATAATGTATATTCCTGGGAGCAGAGTCTGATTGATTATTGGCAATAGGCTATTGATGGATCAATTGGCATAACAGACATTGAGCAGCACCCTGTGCCTCTCTTAACTATACTAAGTATTCAATGACCTTCATAGTATTGGCCCTGATGGTATGCAGTGTATAAATTTATTCTTGTCTAGTTCACCATTGACACAGGGAACACCAAGCTACATTGGATAATCTAGCAAGTATATGGTGCAAATGTTGTGGATGAAATTGAGCTTGTCAACCACAGGTTCTTACCCAATTTGGGCCTCTGCAATAATATCTAAAGCCTGCAAGTTCTTTGACCAGAAGTATATAATGTCAATGAGCTAAAGAATGAGCTAGAGCAGCAATAGATTGGCTCCTAAAAAAGGAGCCCTTTTAAATCAAATGGTGCTTGCACTGCTTGCAAGACTAGTGCCAGCCATAGACTAAGTCCATGCTAGCACAGTGCTAGTGATAGTGATTGCCACATATCTCACAAGTCCTGCTATTAGCAAGCAGGTGGTGCCTTGCCATAAATCACATTGCTTTGTTGACATTGGGTATCACTAGAACCAATCCTTGATGTTTCATATTAAGGTCACACAGCACAATGCTATTAGAGTTCAAAAAGGGGTTAAAATAATTTAGAGTTGGAAGCTAAAGGATTGGCTAGTTACTAATTTAAGTAAGTTGCAATTGGTTCATGGATATTACAAGTTGGGTATGCATGCCTTTATTGCAAGTGTAATTGTTTAGAATTTATTCCAATTTGTTACCTAAGTGGATTATTGCCCAAGTGACTGGAATCCATTATGGGCACTAATGGAATTCAAAAGTCAAAAAGTTCCAGTCCATTTAAAATTTCTATTTAATTTTTTGCTAACTTTTTAATATTGAAAAGTTAGTCTTGAGCAGTTTGATAAAGTTTATCAGGTCCATTAGTTTTCTTCAATATGCTTTATAAATCAAAAGCCAAATTGGTATTCCAGTTGAGCTTCAGGCATTAGTCAGTAGTTTTTTTAATCAGACAATGAGTCATGATAGATAAAAAAAGAAAAAATTTTCCCAATAAAATAGCAAACTTAGGAATGAAAATTTGAGAAAAAGCTTTTTTATGATTGACTTTTAATGAATTCACAATTTCGAGCCATTAGTTTCTTTCCAAGCTAATGCCATTATGGGTAGCAATATTAGTTTTTTGGAAATTTAGGACTTGCCATTATCAAGGTTAAAAAATTAACTTGCCTATCACTGTTTTTGGTGCAAGATCCAATTTTTTTGCATTGTACATATCACTAATGTCAAGATGCTATTTGAAGAGTTTTAGGATCCAGTAATAAAAAAACAAAAATTCTGTGCAATATTGCACAAAAACCCATAAAAAAAAGCTAAATCTGCAGGAGGGCTGTAGGCACTTTGACGCTTAAAGCGACATCGTCCCACAACTAGCGACTGGGCATGACTGTCCATTGCGCTGACTCCTGAAGCGCATTCAGTCACACACTGCAGGCATAGACACAAACACAAGCCGGCATCCAGGCACGCACTCCCATAGGGTGTACAAGCGGTGGTTCCAGCAATGTACACTCTCTATGCCTTGGGGGGGTTGCCCTCAGGGGCATAAATAGCACAACTGGCCCATAGCCCAACCAATTTGTGCACAAGGCCGCACAAAAAAACCCATGGTTATTAGGAAAAAGTTTATTCCAAAATCATTGCTATTGCTTTTATTCATTTTAAGCATGAATTAGAAAATATTTATTTTAAAGGTAATAACATATTAGTATGCAATATTTAAAGATTTTTATGTTTTAAAGTATAATAGAAGTAAGCCACTTAAATATAACTTATTTTATTAATTAAATACTACTTCTAGTTCTATGCAAACTATTGACTAACTTTACTGGTAGCATTCTAAGATATTATTAAGGTTAGAGTTTATAACCTAAGGCTTTAGTTTTTAATTACGACTTGCAGAATATATATATATACAAATACTTTTTTCTACTCATTGTAACTCAGTAAGTAGCAAAAGTGTACAATAAATTTAATGTGAAAAATAAAGCATTATTATACTATGAGATACTACTTAGCAGACAATCATTTTAATTATAATTTTGTATAAAATAGCAATACTAATTAAACAAATACTACCATCTGCAGCCAGCTCAGCAGCCATGTCAATATTGGCTATGTCAGTCGGCTTATTTGGCAGTTTGGCTCTCCTATTCCTGGCTGTGTATCTTCTGATGACACTGTCATGATCTTGATTGCGATTATTTGAATGTTCGGGAAGGCTGCGACAGGCTTAACAAGTGGGTCTGGCCAGAGGCTGGTCTGGCCGCTGCCCTGCCCGTCCTGCTGCTGCTCACCCAGCACTGGGTCCTGTTCCTGCTGTCCGCCCCGCTGCCCTGCTACCTGCTCTATCGTTGCCTAACTCTGCCGCGCGGTCAAATTGGCCTGTTCGACCCATTCGAGATTAATAATCGCAACTATATTAAACGGGCGATGTACTTTTGCACCTTCAAATTGGTGCACTACCTGCTGCTGTTCTTTGTACTGTTGTACAGGTGAGATTTTTTGAATCGTCCGATATGACTTCACTTGGATTGAATTCGGCTCTTGCCTCCTTAAATCCTCGGATCAGCCTCTCTGCTACATCAAGTCTTAAATGAGGTATCTTTATCACTTTTCTAGTTCTTAGTCTTTTACTTGCATCATTCTTTGATGCTTCTGGAATCAAGATTATTTATGACTTGGTATGCTAGATCCCGCCACTATAATAATAACTAATTTGTTTTTGCCCCTATTGCAGCATAATCTACTCCTTGGTGTCCGGCGAGTAATGAAACAAACAGCTTAACAACTGTGCCAGCCACGGACGAATTCATGCTTAGATAGTGCCAAAACCCGCTCAAAATAAAACAAATTCTGTATCTACCACAGCCTAGCAGTTAAAAATTTACTTATTTAGTCGCGCGTGCCTCATTCAGTCTAAGACGCTGCACCCTCGGATTTTAACGGTCAATTTAACCCATGCCAGCGATAAACTACAAACACCAATCAGTCTAACCGGTGCTTCATATTCAAAAAGTGCAAGTGTACTTTAATGTAATTGAATCAAAGCTGCACTTTGTTTGTTATTTTAAACAAATTTTTACCTTTTGAATTGAATGCCGTGCAACGAAAATTCAGAAGGAAGTGCGAATTAATTTGTCTGATTTTTTCCACTTAGCTGCTAGCTAATTAATACGCGTCTTGTTTTGCTTTAAAGTACATGTGCTGCCTGTACAAAAAATACAATGTAAATCATTATCGCCGTAAGCTTGGCTTTCGCTAATTCTGCTCATGACAAACCCCTTTTTGAACTTCGCTGAAGTGCAATCGTTCGTTATTTTTTTATTTCTGAGTATGGGATGGCACTGGATTGTAAAGTATAGGCATCGGATCATGTATTTAGATTTAGAATAGCTGTATGCAAATCTTCAATAAAACGCCATCAGATTTTTTATGGCAAGTGCTTTGCTTAGCAGCATTTCAGCTCTCTCATTGTATCGTACAGTACACGTATGCACATGTATAATTTTGCTCTAGCCATCTTTGGTGCGCCATTGGCATTGGCAACAGAAACTCAAATTTATCGTGCGGTAATGTTTGTCTTGCTAAACAAATGGTGCTAAGTTCTCGTAATCCCGATGTCATATTTTAAACTTTTCGATTTGCATTTTTATGAAGTAGAGACGAAAATTAGCCAGACAAATTTCTTAGTAAAAGTAAAAGTATATAGCAAATGTAAAAGTATATAGCAGTTGCTGAAAAATCATTTAAAAAATTGAAAAGTTAGCGCACATAATGTTAAATTAAATCCAATATGTCAAATAAATAAGCAGATTAAGTTTTTTACTGGTCCTTATGAAATCATATAACAATCAAGCGGGTCTCCAACGCGGCACTATCGCCGCACCGGCCTGGACCGTCCAAGTGAACTTTTGCGCCGTCGGCGACTCCAGCTGGCAGGCCACGTCATCCGCGCCGAGTCGGTTTACTCCCGATTCGCCGATTCCCGATTCGCCGAATTCGCTATTTGCCGTAAAATTACCAAACACGCACCTCCTGAGTTGAATAGGAAATGCGCTCGTAATATACAAGCCAATATTTGACCGACACTCAAAAAGGGCAATGGTTGAGGTTTCATTTTAATTTATGATAAAGTAAGATGTATTGAATCAGGATTCGGCAAATTAGGATTCGAGTCAGGAATTTCGGCGAATCGGTAATTCGGCGAGTCAGGAATTTCGGCGAATCGGGAATCGGCGAATCAGGAATCGGCGAATCGGGATTCGGCGAATCAGGAGTAAACCGCCGAGTCGTACTGCCCCGAGCCGGTGCAGGAGGTGCTGCTGCTTACGCTGCAGGCGGCCATACCGCCGAGGACAGGCGCGAACTCGGCGTTTCGTCGATTGCCTGCTGGCTGACGCCGGCGCCCCCGATTCTGTCGGCGGCGTGGCTTTCATTCGCGGCCAGGCCTTGAGGCGCGCCCTGTGACGCTGCTTTTCCATCTAACAGTGTATTTTGTTGTTGTTGTTGTTGTTATATAACAATCAATTTGAAAGCGATACGTAATCGTTCCGGAATAATATTAAACAGCTCATGCATTAAAGCAAAACTTGTCATATATAACTTTATATTGTGAATTATTTTACTCCAAAGCAATATCATTACTAAATTCTTTACACTTTTTCTGTAAAATATGCTTTTAAATTGCAATATACCAGTATTTTCTGTATTTGCGGTGGTAATGAATTACTTTGATTTTGCTTAAGCAGATATTTTATCGTAGACTGAATTTCTCATTCCTTCTCATGCTTATTCGCTGTTCGAACGAAATTTACAGAAAATATTAAAAATCATGGCAGATAATGTTAAGGTCGCCGTTCGGGTTCGCCCATTCATATCCTTTTATCATTGTTGCAGCAATGCTTAAAGCTGAGTTTATGTTATATCAAAATGCATAGACCAAATGCATAAGTACATAGACCATAGTGAGTTGCACAGTGGCTTAAACCGGGATAAAAACTTTTTACTAGATAAATTATGATTTGAAAAAATAAATTGGTAATAAAAATTTTAAATAAATTTTTTTTATTTTTTTAGGCTACTGCCAAGGCTACTGCGTTACTTCTGTACATAAAATTCTAATTTGGTATAAATAAGCTAAAATAAAATATTTTTGCTTTCTGAAATTTATAACATAGTACCTAAATGTGATTCAATCGAATTTAGCATCGATATTCGTCCATTTTAGTTCTTACTTTAGATTTTTAAGCTTCTCTCTTTTTAGAGAGACTTTTATGTATGGGCATTGCCTTTGCCCTTTGACTAAATAGCTATTTCATATTAACTTTTATTGCATATAAGCTAATGCATTAATGTCTACATGAAAAGATGGTAAAGTAATTGACGCAGTCATATTTTTTCTTGCCTGGTGTATTTTCTTGTATTAAGATCAATAGTTTTTCTTTTATTCTGACTTAATTCTGTGCCAGCTGTCTTAATGCCTACATGAACAGAAGTTTTTAAATTTAAAACATTCCATTAAGTGCTTAAAGAATTTCCCATCATGTAAGAAATGAAAATACTGGTGTAGTAATTTTAGTTCATAAAAAATCTCACAATACTACAGGCTTTATGCTCGTAATTATATTGTTTCGAGTCTATTAACAATGATAAATAACTATTTCCTTAACTTCGCAAATCAACCGCAACCCTAACACAATGAGCGTGAGAAAAGTAGGGGTAGCAAGCTAATCATCAAGATGGACGGCCCCCAGACCTGCATCACTGACCCGGCCACTGGGCAGGACAAAAAGTTCGCCTTCGACTATTCGTATTGGTCGCACGATGGGTTCACGGAGCAGGCAAATGGCTACTTTGCCCCGGCCAATGCCAAATACGCTGACCAGGTGACACTGCTGCCCTGCTACTTTTATTATGCAAACGTTTAAGTACATGCAATCATGGTTGATTGAAATATTAATTAATTACTTAGCAAAAAGTGTTCAACGACCTTGGCCGCGGCGTCCTTGACAACGCATGGGAAGGCTACAACTGCAGCCTGTTCGCCTACGGCCAGACAGGCAGCGGCAAGAGCTACTCAATGATTGGCTACCAGGCTAACAAAGGCATCGTGCCCATCGCCTGCGAGGACCTGTTCAACGCAATCGAGGCCAAGAAGCCGAATATGAAATCTGGCGAGGAGTATCAGGTGTCGCTGAGCATGATTGAGATCTACAATGAGCAGGTTCGGGATTTGCTGGTGTCCAAGACAGTCAAAGGCGGTCTAAAAGTTCGCCAGCATCCAAGCAAGGTAACTGACGCTTGAAAGCAATCAAAACTAAAAGCAAGAAATCTTAAAATCATAGCTGTGAAAATTCAAATCTGATGAGACACGAGACCAAAAAATGAAATAGCTGAGTATCAAAATATCATAGCCCGAATCTTCACCAAAACTGTAACAAACGCAGGGCTTCTACGTTGAGCAGCTGACCACCTCGCCAGTGAGCAGTTATGCGCAAATCGAAGCCAAGATAGCCGAGGGCTCGCACAATCGCACAGTGGCAGCCACCAACATGAACGCTACTAGCAGCCGAGCTCACACTATTGTGGCCATCAGCTTTACGCAAAAGACGATGGACGGCAGCGGACAGAGCATGACCAGATCCTCTGTGATGAATCTGGTCGATCTGGCGGGCAGGTGAGATTGGAAACGTTTATGTAAGAAAAAATGCGATAGAAATGCCGTGTTAATTTGCACGCAACTATCACGTGATATTCATTCAGCAAAATGTACATTGCTAATCGGCCACCAATGTACATAAGAATCATCCTCCGGCCGTGTACATTCATAAGGATCACGTGATAGTTTTTCTTACTATAAAATACTTGATGCACGCTCGTGTGCCTTTTTGGTCCAGCGCACATTTCGCTCATCGACCTTGACACTTACCCACAAACCCATAAACCCCCGAACTTCTCTAATACCCTCAAGCGAGCGTGCCGATTCCACTGGAGCCACAGGTGACCGGCTGAAGGAGGGCTCAGCCATCAACCAGTCGCTCAGCACGCTGGGCAACTGCATCAAAGCGTTGGCAGACCAGTCGATGGGAAACAGCAAAGTTGTTGGTGAGTTCGGACGGGAAGGTATTTTTCCAGTGAGTAACTGGTACTCACTTTAAATTTACTTAATCATTAAAACGTGGTCAATCGTACTTCAGTGCCGTTTCGTGACTCCGTGCTGACTAAGCTGCTGCAGAATGCCCTGGGCGGAAACAGCAAGACGGTGATGGTGAGGCTGCTGTTTAGAATTATTTCTCGCTTTCGACTAGGTGTACTCAATTAGTTATGTAACTCATTAAAAACTCTTCATAATTTTCACTTTTATACTGCACTCTTGTCTCCGTATGCGCAACGTGCGAGTGCAGATATATACTAGTAACATACCCATTTTTGTGCTTTAGATTTTTGCTATATATTTCGTCCCTCTAGCCGCTAAAAGTCAACTACTTGGGGACAAGCAACTGGCGAAGGTGCAGGTGACCAGAGCTAGAGAAATAACTGACCAACCAGATCACGCCAGGGGGAGAGAACAGTGCTATGTGTGTTCAATGCTTGGCCAATCAGCAAAGGGTCAGGGTTGAAATCCAAATAATGCAATAGTCAAAATTGGCAGAAAATTCAAGCAACAGGAATATGACCCACAACTACGCCGCCACCACCACCCCAGATCGCTGCCCTCTCACCAGCGGACATCAATTTCGAGGAGACTCTGTCGACTCTGCGTTTCGCCGATCGAGCTAAAGCCATCAAGACCAAGGCTGTGGTTAACGAAAGTCCAACCGATAAACTCATCAGGGAGCTGCGTGAGGAGAACCAGCGCCTTATGGAGATGCTCAAGGGAGGCGGAGGCGGCGCTGGCGGCGGAGGTGGCGCCGGCGGCGGCGGTGGAGAAGGCGAAGGCAAGGAGGAGGCCGAGGAGCGCATGCGCGAGCTGATGAAGCGCAATCAGGAGGAGATGGAGGCGATGGAGCGTCAGTGGGCTGAGAAGCTGGCCCAAGCGCAGGCCGAGTCGCAGGCGCAAATTCGCGATAAAGAGGCCATTGACGAGCGTCGCAAACAGCAGCCGCACCTGTGGAACCTGAACGAGGACCCGTCTCTCAGCGGACTTATTGTGCACTTCTGCGAGCCGGGCAGCCACACAATTGGCAGGGAGGCCGAGTTCCAGCTGCGCGGTATCAGGTAGAATTAGAAATTGAAATTTTTTCCCAAGGGCCTGTGGGTCGTGAGCCTCCTAGCCCTTCGATAGTTAGAGGAGTGGGGTGGGCAGACCTGGGATAGAAAAACATGGAGGGAAATGCGCCACATCGCACCTACCCTAAGAGAGCTTGTACGTACGATCATTTTTGGGGTGGCAGATTGGGGCAGGAAAGCTGAGTACAATGCGTCATGTCTCTCTGACACTAAAATAGTTTGTACGTTCGATCATATTTGGGGTGGCGGATAGGGGTAGGAAAGCTCAGTACAATGCGTCACGTCTCTCTGACACTAAAATAGTTTGTACGTTCGATCATATTTGGGGTGGCGGATAGAGGTAGGAAAGCTCTGTAAAATGCGTCACGTCTCTCTGAGCCTACGAAAATACGTAAAATGGCTAATGAGCTGAAAGGGAATGGGCTAGGGTGAATTAAGGGGAAGAGAGAGAGAAAACAGGGTCCCACTAATTCGAAATTTTCGGTCAGCAATCTCGCTAAAAAGACTTTCAAACATCAAAACCGCTTATTTGCCTTGCCTACCGCATCACTCAGCATCCTGCCGCAGCACGCCGTACTGACTAACAGCTCCGACAAGGTGACGCTGACACCCCAGAGCGGCGCCAAAGTTTGCATCAACGGTCGCGAGGTTCTACAAGAGACGCTTCTGAACCATCACGACCGAGTACTGTTCGGCAATAACCATCTGTACGTGTTCAACCATCCAAAGGCGGCCGCCGCTTCGCCCTCACCGGTTCCAACCTACGAGGCAGCGCAGGCTGAGCTGGCCGAAAATTCCGGAGTCATGGGCCTGCTTGGAGACAAGGCCAAGAGCAGCAGTGCAGGCAAGCATTTTCGACATAACTGAGGCTGTATTGTTGAGCCTCGACTTTACCTCGATAGCAGCATCATTGAGTCTTATTCAATTTCCAGAGGACATGCTGCTAATGGACGACCTGGTGAAGCTCTATCCCCAGGTGCAGGAGGCCAACGCCATGTCCGAAGAGCTGGACAGGCGGGTCCGCTTCGAGCTGGTGCTCATGTCGCCTCAGGGCCGCGGACTGCGCGAGAATGAAGGTCGCACTGAGGTTTGTGTTGTTGTATACATTATTATGCGGAATACTACTGTAAGTAGAACATTCAGAACATATTTTCAGTAGATATCAAATTTAATACGTTTCAGGTGTACATCGGCATGCAGAATTTGGACTCCGGCAACGAGTTTTTCTGGTCTAAGGACAAATTCTCCGACCGCAAGTACCTCATGCGGGACATGTACCAGAACTACATGGAGGGCGAGAGCTGGAAGCTGCCGCAGGAGAAGGATCCGTTCTGGGAGCCGGCAGACAGTCCCGTTCTGATCGGCACCTGCCACGTCTACCTGCAGAGCCTGGCCTACATGATCGAGGTTGCCGAGAGTTTCAGTGTAACGGATTTTCGCGGCGAGGATCAGGGCAAACTGGAGATCGAGCTGCGGCCCTGCGACTCCGAGTGGCGCGAACTCGGCGAGGAATTCTCCGAGCCTGATGACGTCATCGGTCAGGCTATGAACTTTAAAGTCAAGGTCAACGAAGGTCACGATTTGTCGACCAAGTATGCTGCTGTGAGTCGAATGATGCTTGCAGCTCTTCTTGAAGTCAGCATCTCCGCTTCCTCCATCCTTGTAAAAGCATTTTCCCCATCATAATAAATTTGAACCACTAGTTAACCCGCATCTCCCCGCAGTACTACTGTCAGTACAAGTTCTACCTGGAAGACGAATTCACCAAAACCCCGGAGGCGACCAAGGCCAGCAATCCGCAGTTCAAATTCGAGAAAAAGTACACCTTCAAGCCGGTCACCAAACAGTTCATGGACTACCTGCAAAAGTCCTACGTAATCTTTGAGCTGTGGGGCCGGCAGAAAGACTCCGGCAAGAAGTCGAACAAGACAACAAAGGAGCTCATGCAGGGAGAGAAAGCAAAGCCGGGCGCTGCGGCTGAGTCGGTGAGAAATTTGACACAGATCTTTGAAACAATGATTTGAACAAAGACTACGACCAGTTACCATCAAAGATCAAAGCTTATCTTTCATGAATTTTTTCAGCGGCCCAACCCAGCCGGTGCTGCCAGCGCTGAAGCGAAGAATCTCAAGGCTGAGTTGGAAACCCTGAAACGCAAGAGCGAGAAAAATGAGCAGAAAATTGTAAGAAAGCTTTTTTCTGCTCAAAAATGGTATGAATTTACCCACGAATACTACTGACTTAAGCGTATTTTTCCATGCCACCTCGATACTCGTTGCAGAAGCAGCTTCAAGTTTTGGTGAACAAAGCCCGAAAAGATGGAAAGGACGTTCTGAAGGTATTCAACGCTTGATCTTATTCAACTCTTTGACCGCTTCTAGGATGAGGTCAAGGTCAATCTTCTAGCTATGGGAAAATTCTAAGGGTCCCATAGCTAGAAGATTGACCTTGACCTCATCCTAGAAGCGGTCAAAGAGTTTGACCTTGACCTTTTCTTCGAAGAGGTCATGAAGATTGACCTTGACTTCATCCTATAAGAAGTCATGAAGACTGACCTTGACCTTTTCCCAAAAGGTCACGGAGCTTGACCTTGACCTCATCCTATAAGAAGTCATGAAGACTGACCTTGACCAGTACCCCAGTGTTTAACGAAATCAGTGATTCCACAATATACGGTTTAACTACACAATCAAACCCAAAATGAATATCATAGGTCACTCTAAAATCCATTGAATCGCAGTTTTCTAAACGAAAAATGCTTCAGGTTGACAAGGTGGACAAAATCCTCTCCTCGACTGGATCCACGGCACCCGCCGCTGCAACCAACGGTGCGGCCAAAAAGGGCGCCAAAACTGGCAATAATTCGGCGGAGAAAACCGAGGCAAAACGAAGCGAGACGATGGGCAAGTCCACATCGGCCGCCTGCAGCATCCAGTGAGGAATTTCAGTGTGGAAATCAGCTGACAAATAGCATGCTGACGAAAATGGAGGGAAAAATTTTGAGACAACAAAAATATTTTTTTGACTAGTCATCTACAAAAAGCTTTGTTCAATGGCAATGGCAGTTGATAAAGTCTTCTATTGTGCAAGAACCGGCTGTGGAAGCTTTTTTTCTACAAAAAATTTGCTTAACTTTTTTTCGATTCTGCCTACTTCGGCAAGCGTTTTCCTCAGTAGAGATTTGAGCTTTTTGCAATCCTAAAAAATAATTTTTGCTCTATCTTCCCTGGGTAATTTTTGGTTTTGTGTATTAGAGTAAGAGTGAATGAATGTGTTTTTAGGAGTAACGTTTAGATCCGGCTGGCAGCGAGCACGCGTGAAGCCAAATGATTTTTTTCTTTGAATTTATTTTTGTCCAAATTTCCCCTGAGCTAATGTCGAGACAAAAGAGAATTTCAACTACTGACTTTTATATGTACTTTACAATAAGAGCTTGGCATGCTGTAATCGCCTCTTTACTCGTAGATTTGAGTTTTGGCACACTAATCTATAATGGTGGAAAAACCCACTCCACTCCAACGTGGCGGAGAAAAAAACCCATCCATCTTCATTTAGTTCAGTCCAACTGGGTAATTAAAAACTTATCTCACACCAATTAAGCAATAAAACACCTACCCCAATCCATTTAGTCAATAAAAGCATCCACCCGTTCCCTTTACGAGCGTAGGTGATAAAACACCCACCTCACTCCATTTCGGGGGTAAAACACCCACCCCACTCAACTAAGGCGATTACCCCTTTCGTTCTAATTAGTAGACAAGACTTATTTACTGCCATTTTACATAACTTGGCTAGAAAAACCAGAAAACTGTTTAATGCTCACACCATCAATTTAAAGCTCAGTTACCGAGCTTTAATGTTTTAAAATTCCTATGACAGTTTAACTCTGTTGATTTTTTAAATTAATTTCCAAACACTTCTTGTTTATTAGCTAATTTTTTAACCTTTAGCACTCCCACAGTTTATTTATAATTTATTACTTCTATTTTTACTTACGGAAAAAAGATATTTTTTGTTTATTTTTTCGTTTTTGTGCCTTGCCTTATTATCTTGAAATATTCTGCTTAGCTTTTAAACCCCCTTTGAATTCCTAGTCACCAATGTTTACAGCTGTGCACTTTTAATGGCTTGCTTACTATATTATTTATATTTACTTACAAAGCTCTTTACTACAATGCATACAGAACTGTTTACTTGTCTATATTCTATGAGGTCTATTCTCAAGCAAGCTGCAATCAAAGCAAAATATTAATTGTTATCAATAAACTATAGATATTAAAGCTTCTATAATAATGGATCCTTTATCGCTTCGCTCTATCCAGTTATGATTTGTGCTTGGTTTGGTTTAAATACGAATTTATGTTAACTGTCAATCAAACTAAATAAATTGGCTATGATAAAATCAGTAAATTTAAAAAAAATTTTCTTTCCTACTATGAATAAAAAACGCGTTTTTATTGGGTAATTAGCAACTGTTTTGTTATATTTGACACACAAAAATTAAGAATCAGAAACACAATTTCAATAATGTACAGAAGAATATTTGCTATAATTTCAGATCATTAAACGACTGGGCAACTTGACAAAAAGAATATTCACATCCTTTCTTAGATTTGATCTCCCCTAATTTGTAAGGCCTTCCCAACCCTCCGTA
>CATNEM010000266.1:857500-865000 GCA_950096795.1 Macrostomum cliftonense | reverse complement strand
TGGGCGCAACCATGTGAGTCACCCGGCTGATTCTATTAGTTAAACACACAAAGTAAGTTGCCGATCGGTTCATGGCTGTCACGTGACTGTCACGTGATCTGCTTAGGAACAATCACAAAAACTGTGAACCCCAAATTCCAACCTGTCCATCTCGTCGATTAGCGCAGTCAGACTGCGCCGCCTGACCTCGGCGTCCGGCGAGGCGCAGTTGATGAGGTAGCTGCCGTGAGGCAGCACAGCTTCCGCTGGCAACCCGCTGCTTTCTAAAGCTGTTCGAAACTCGCCGGCCTCGGCATCTGTTAGCGGCTTGGACTCCCAGCGGCGCTGGTTGCGCACAAATAGCGCCAGACTTGGCGGCGCCGATGGCGCGCGCGTTGGCAAAGGCGCGATGCAGGCCGCCAGCTGCCGACACGTGCGCGCCGAGAAGCAGAGCGCCAGCGGGCACCTTCTGCTGCAATGGCCGGTCCGGCGAAGCTAAACAAGAATCTTTCTTGATTTTTGCTGAAACACTTCTAGGAGTAGATTTGCTCGGACGCTTCTTCGGCGGTTGAGCAATTTTTTCTGCTTTCGCTTGCGGCTGCTGAGTTTGATTCTCATCGGGCTTGCCTTGGGTTGGCGAGGAAGCCCTGTTTCTGCTTCGGAGCTTGCGAGCTGTTGGCACCATGAAGGCTGACACACAGGGATACTCTTTCAAGAAAAGAGCTCGGCAATTCTGGAGAAGCAAGTTATAAGAAGACGACAGTAGATGGGCTTGTATTTATTAAACTCAGGTTGTTTAACTGAACTTTAGGTACATTGACTGATTCCGGAGGAGTCTCATATTTATTGGATTTTTTAGGAACCAACATTTTGTCCCAGAGTCCCAGATTTGGTATTGGATCCCAGAGGAGTCCCAGATTTGGTGGCGGATCCTAGAGGAGTCCCAGATTTGGTAGCGGATCCCAGAGAAGTCCCAGATTTGGTATTGGATCCCAGAGAAGTCCCAGATTTGGTATTGGATCCCAGAGGAGTCCCAGATTTGGTAGCGGATCCCAGAGAAGTCCCAGATTTGGTATTGGATCCCAGAGAAGTCCCAGATTTGGTAGCGGATCCCAGAGAAGTCCCAGATTTGGTATTGGATCCCAGAGGAGTCCCAGATTTGGTAGCGGATCCCAGAGGAGCCCCAGATTTGGTATTGGATCCCAGAGGAGTCCCAGATTTGGTAGCGGATCCCAGAGAAGTCCCAGATTTGGTATTGGATCCCAGAGAAGTCCCAGATTTGGTAGCGGATCCCAGAGAAGTCCCAGATTTGGTATTGGATCCCAGAGGAGTCCCAGATTTGGTAGCGGATCCCAGAGGAGCCCCAGATTTGGTAGCGGATCCCAGAGGAGCCCCAGATTTGGTAGCGGATCCCAGAGGAGCCCCAGATTTGGTAGCGGATCCCAGAGGAGTCCCAGATTGAGTAGTGGATCCCAGAGAAGTCCCAGATTGGGTGGCGGATCCTAGAGGAGTCCCAGATTTGGTAGTGGATCCCAGAGGAGTCCCAGATTTGGTATTGAAGCCCAAATTTCTTGGGATAATAAAGAGTTTTCTTTGAGTTTAAATTATATTTAAAAAACTGGTAAGAATTTCACAATTGATAGGTGACGGTATTGCATTTTTGCCATTTGGCAGCAAACCAATATAACTGAGAAACCGCTTCAATATAATTAAAGTGAATTAAATTTATATAGACAGTAATTTTATTTTCGTTATTAGCAGAACATACTACTTACAATAAATTACTTGTATTATTTATTATAAGAAGCGCAAACATAAGCACAAATTGATAGCGGATTTTATAGCATTAGACTCCCTAGACACAGTGAGCTGGCATGAGGCCCGCAAGCGACGCCCATCACTTGATGTACTTGTCCATGAACTTCTTGTGGAACTCGGACCTCAGCGTGTCGTTAATAAAGCTGGCCTGCCGATTTCGGCCTTCGTCGTCGTCGCGGGCGCAGTTTTTAAACACGACATCGTCGTTCCAGCGACGCTTGACTTTGAAGTCGCCGGTGCCGCCGCTGCCAGTCGCGGCAGTCTGTTTGGCCTTGTTGAGCAGGGGATTGCCTTTGAGAATGTTCTCCGTGCGGATGCGCTCCTCGTCAGCCTGTCGCTCGGCCTCCCTGCGCGAGTTAGGCATTTGACTGATTAATTGATGGACGCAAGATAACAGCGGCTATGAAGGGAAATCCCATGTTGTTTAAAATGGAAATTCCATCCAAATGGAGTCGAAAAAATCAGTTTCAGCGATTCTTTAACTGGAATTCCCAGCGATTCGGAAAGGAAATTCCCATGGATTCTTAAACGGGAAATCCCAGCAATTCGGAAAGGGAATTTCCATGGATTTCTAAACGGGAATCCCAGCAATTCGAAAAAGAAATTCCCATGGATTCCTAAACAGGAAATCCCAGCGATTCGGAAAGGGAATTTCCATGGATTCTTAAACAGGAAATCCCAGCGATTCGGAAAGGGAATTCCCATGGATTTCTAAACGGGAATCCCAGCAATTCGGAAAAGAAATTCCCATGGATTCTTAAACAGGAAATCCCAGCGATTCGGAAAGGGAATTTCCATGGATTCTTAAACAGGAAATCCCAGCGATTCGGAAAGGGAATTCCCATGGATTTCTAAACGGGAATCCCAGCAATTCGGAAAAGAAATTCCCATGGATTCTTAAACAGGAAATCCCAGCGATTCGGAAAGGGAATTTCCATGGATTCTTAAACAGGAAATCCCAGCGATTCGGAAAGGGAATTCCCATGGATTTCTAAACGGGAATCACAGAGATTCTTTAATAGAAATCTTAGTGATCCAAAATGAGAAAACCCGGAGATTCTTGATATTCTTGAATAAAAAGCCCAACGATTTGGAATGGAAAATCTTTCGGATAATAATAATAAACAAATCCCACCATAACAATTTACAAATTGCAGCGATAAAAAAAGAAATGCCAAAGTTACACTACAGTAAATTGAATAGAAAAATCCCACCCAGCGATTTTAGAAAGCCAACACAAACTGATTCAATTCTCAAACGGGACTCCTTCAAATTTGGCGCCTTCAGCCCGACACAAACCTGCGCGCCGCTTCGGCCTCGCGTTCGCGCCGAATTTTGGCCAGCTCGGCCATCAGCTCGGCGGCGTCGTCCTCGTCCGCTTCGTCGCCAGAGTCGGCGTCGGAGTCCAAATCGGCGGCCGCCACGGCGGCATCGTCGGCGTCGAGGTTGGCGGGCAGGGCCGGGGCCGAGCCGGCGGCGTCGCTCAGACGAGCTCGCTTTGACGACGAAGACGACGTAGAAGGTTCGTCGGCGTTGGTGCCGCTGCTGCCTCGGTGGCGACGCTCTCGTTCTTCCAGGTCGCGTTTAAAGTCGCGACTGCTGACCCGGGCGTCCTCGGCGGTGCCCTGGCCCTCCTGGCGGTATTTGAGCCGCGTGTGGCTGGGTAGGTCGCGGGAGCTGTACTGCTTGGACTGGGCGCTGAGGTCGCGCTCGCGCATGCCCTGGCCGCCGCGGGCGGTGTCGAATGTCGGCCTGTGAGCTGTGGTCATCGCCGCTGCTGCTGCTGGTATTCAACGGGTTGATTTCTTATTGGTTTAGATAGATACAGGGAATCGAAATATAAAGATACAAATAGTCTACATTCTACTAGTCTTAGAAGTACATTAAGGAAAACAGAGAATATTCTGTCAAAAATGCGCAGCTTTTGGAAAAGTTTCACACTCAAGTAAGTCGCTATTGGACAAAATAGTTGTCACGTGACAGCCATTAACCAATGGCGATTTACTTGTGTGTTGCCAATGGAAACGGCAGTGAAATTCTCAAGGCAGCACCCATACACGACATTCTTACCCCCGATATCGATTAAAGTGAACCCTAAATTCTAAATTTCTGTTGAGGGAAATCCTAACTTCCAAATGTACATAGAGGGAATTCCAAAAATCTAAATTTAGGTAGAGGGAAATCCTAAATTCCAAATGTACACAGAGGGAAATCCTAAATTCCAAATGTACACAGAGGGAAATCCTAAATTCCAAATGTACATAAAGGGAATTCCTAAATTTCTAATGTAAACAGATAGAATAATAATTTTTATGTGCGAAGAAGGGAATTAAAGACCTCGAAATAGATGTAAATATGTACCTAGATTTACGAAACGACATTGAAATAACAGCCAGGATTCATTTACTTAAGAGGATTCTGGTAAATACAAAAGCCCTCCTAAATGCAGAGGTTTACTATCTACTGCAATACAATTATCAACCAATAATGAAAAGATTAAAGCTGGAAAACTTGTCGTTAAAAATCATTATCAGAGTACGTATTCGTTTATTATCTTCAATAAAGAAATACATTAGAATTCCAAGGGTCAAAGTAATTCGCAGCAAAGAGCGGATAAATTTCAAAGGTATTCTGTTTCAACTCGATGAAACTTATTTCAAATCGTTTGACTAAACAAAACAAAAAAGAATAGAGCAAAATCAACTGCCGCACCAAACAGATGGATGACGCACAGGCGCCGGCCGTAGAGGCCTGTTGTCGGACCAGCAGCCACTCGACTGTTTTAAAAATCGAGTTTTCGGCCAAAACTGGTCGTCATTAAGAGCGCAATGCGGCCAATCTGACAGTAACGCCAGTTTAAAACAAAACAACAACAATCTGAATGCATTCAGAATGACGGAAAGTAAATATTTTATGACAAGAGGTTTGAATGCACAATTAGCTTATAATCAAATACAGGAAATCAAGTATGGCTGCTACACAAGAGCGTTCGGGTCGGCGGCGTAACTAGGGGAATAAAGGTGAAAGGATTTCACTTGGATACAAAGCTTTCTTAGTTGAAAACAATTAATTTCTGTGTAGATACGTTCTATACATAAATAGTCTAATCAGGGTAGCGCGCATTTAGGCAGACTGTGTTAAAACTTGAATCAGTTGAAAGGCTACGAACTGGGAATAGAGGACGAACTCATCGACAGCTGGCTATCAATTATGTTAATGAGTTCGCTTGGCGAGGGTACGCGACCGTTCTCCAATTTGGACCAGATTACCATGTCTGCGGGTTGGGTTGGCAAAGTGATTATAATTAGAAGCTAACGATCCTGTGAACTTTAGTGCAATCGGATACTTTGTTGGATCGCCATAGCCTCTAGCCAATCATGAACCGCACATCTTTGAGCTCACGGCTCACATTTTCTTCATCAGACTTCATCAAGTACTACGAGTATAGAAATCCTCGTGCTCTTACTCACCATTGTACGAGACCTCGAAGGCGCCAGTAGATATTAGCTGGCCCTCGATGGCGTTGCCAATGAAGAAGAGCATCATGCAGGCATAGAGCTTGTTCTCCTGGGCCAGGGTGAACACGTTGGGAGTGGCCAGGCCCAGATAAGGGAACGGGTCCAGGCCGGATAAGGTAGCAATAATAATGGCGAACTTGATGAATGAGAAAGCGCTGCATAGTTGCTGTCGCCATGCGGGTGGAGGATAATTGTCACCTTCGATGTGCAGAGTGGGAAACTTCTGCGACAGGATGTGAGCAAATTCCTCAAACACCCGGCGGTAGCCTCAGGAGTAACTAAAATTTATGAACATTGTTTTCTAAAATTAATGCGAAACCTCTGGCTCAAACTTTCTGCTGCTGTTGGCTTGTCACAGCTTAATATAATTTCTCTATAGGATTTCTATATGCCCTTGCTGCCAAATGAAACAGATAATAAATATTGGCTAGCAAAAAGTAAAAATCTATAATTGAGGGGACAAGTCTAATTTTAAAATTCATATAACTAATTATATTTATGTACATTTCCAATTGCACAAAAGAAAGGGCAAGGCTCACTAGTTGCTTGGATTTAGACTTCACTACAGAAAATCATAATCAACCAAACAAGGGAACTTCAAAACAAACAAGGGCATAATATTTCTTAATTGCAAAAAATGGATTAAGTGATTATTGTAAAATTTTATATTGAGAAAATTTATATTATGTTAGTACATAATTAAATACACTTGTTAAATAACAATTTTGGCTAGATTTCCTAAGATTTGAAGCAAGTTTTATGTTAAAAATGACTAAGAAAAAGAATAATAGAAAAAATCTTCTTTAAAGGCACCTTTACCTTTAAAGGTACAAAAATTATACATGTAAAATCAAAAGTAATTTGTAATTGGCACATTATCTTTTAAATATGTGCAACTTTTGCAATTACCTGGCCATTTCCACTATTGAATAGTTACATACATGGGTAAGGTGCTACTATTGGACAGAATGGAATATATTAGAAAATTAGAAAGGTCAGGTGATTTTTAAAGCTATGTATAAGCATTAAATGTAATTAAAATTATAATTTTATATATAAAACAGGTTTAATTTTTTATCCACCTTGTCAACTAGTTAATGAAGTGATTAGAGTAAAAAGGTATCATGATTTAAAGTTAATAAAGCAACTTGATTAAAAAATACTATAATCAAATGTTAATTGAGAAAATAGGAAAAGCTTATTTATTCTATAGTTATTGAAAAGCAAATCAAATAACTATCTTGGTTTTATTTAATTTATTGATTCAATATGGCAAGCTTAGATGCATTGCATAATTTTTCTGTTTAAATAGTTTAACAGAGTGATTTTTCTAGGAAATGCACTGTCAAGAAACAATTTATAATCTTTTTTATATTTTAGCCAAGGATCACTACATGTCCCTATTGTTGGGATGCTATAGGCCTACTCTAATAAATCTAAATGCCAAAAATATGCTAAACTAATATTTTATAATATTATATAATAATAGTTTTAAAAATACAAGTATGTTTTCCCCTATTTTCATTCTACTGTCACTCTGCCTTCACTCCTACTTTATGTACCTGATGTGCAATATTTGTGAAAAAGCTTTGAATCCTTCATATTCACTAGAGCCTTTAGCTCAGATAAATAGGTCTTGGCTTGCAACATTCCAATTTGGATATTAGCTTGCACAAAGATATTAATTGTAAAGGTTGAAAACCTCATGCCTCTCTAGGCTACTAGGACTCTTATATTTATAGTATTTTTCATTTATTCATTCATTTGCTAAAAGCAACATAATATATTCATATTATTTATGCAATAATACTATATTATTAGGACATATTTAAACAAACTTTTTAGACTAATACTATATTATTTGATGCATTTAAATGAACTTTAGCAAAATAATACTACACTATTATATATATATATATATATATATTGAATTTGCATGAATTATTTATTTTAATAGTTAATTTTATTTTAATATATATATATTAAAATAAATAATTCATGCAAATTCAAAAGTTTATAGGCCTAATATTGTATCATTATTTATAGGGCCTATCACACATGGCATTTTATACTATAAATAATTATTAAGTAATAAGCCTATTATTAGCTATTAATATTAAGAATATATAAAGAACTTTAAACTCACCACCTAGCCTTGCTCTATTATTTAAATGTATCTAGGCCT